>JACN01032399.1:0-10306 GCA_000787155.1 Scartelaos histophorus | reverse complement strand
TGAATACTTAAAATACTTTTACATGGAAATTTAAAAAAAAAGTGTAATTTTTTTTATTTTTACCGTTTTAATTAGTTTTTTGATTCTGTGCAGTTTAAAGTCACTTACATGTTCATATAATATATTTCTTTGATTTTTAGAAAAGTACTTCTGAACACCACAAAGTGAAAAAGTATCTGTAACTGAATACAGTTTCACAAAAGCAGTATTCAGAACATGTATTCAGTTACCGACAGTGACCATATCTTCTGACTGGTCCAAACGTCACCTACACAAAGCTGAACTCAGAGAAAGTAACAGTTAATACTCCCTACAACTGTACAACATATCACCCTTATGTAACAAATAATACTCCCTACAATTGTACAACAAATCACCCTTAAGGAACAGATAATACTCCCTACAACTGCACAACCTACCCTTATGTAACAGATAATACTCCCTACAATTGTACAACAATTCACCCTTATGTAACACAATACTCCCTACAACTGTATAATAACTTACCATTATGGAACAGATAATACTCCCTACAACTGTACAACTCATCCTTATGTAACATAATGCACCCTGCAACTTTAGAAAAACTCGTGCTTATGTAACAGATGGACTCATTTGGTCTCCATGAGGATAAAAAGCTTTAATGCCACACTGTGAAACATTAAGTTGGAGTGTGTAGGAGGATTGTGTGAGTTTGCGTGTTTCATTTGCAGTTTTGAGGTGAATGACTTTGAACTTGTGCAGGGTCAGCACAGGTCAGCCTCTCGGCGGGGCTGTCTCCGGTCGTGTTTCCTCCGGTCAGCAGGGGACATCGTTGGACAGATCTTTTAACGTGCTGCACGCTCCGTTAATTACAAAGTTGAGTCATAATCGCCGGAAGTCGTGGAAGAAATGGCTGGTGACAAATTAGGCTGGTGCTGTTTTTTTTTTTAGAACAAGGAAATGCCGATAAAAAAGCAGAATCATGGTTGCTTTTGTGTTTGGTTTGATATTTCATACATTTAAAGATAATATTTGGACTAGAAGTCCTGTCCCTAAGCACACAGTAATATCTTAAAGAGCCCATTTTAGGCTATTTTCTGATCTTATAATGTTGTTTACTCATCACAAACAAGGAAATGCCAATATAAAACCATCTATATGTTTGTGAATCATAATGGAATTGTGTTTTGTATCTAGGTTATTTGTGTTCACAGTTTGAAGACCCAGATCTCCTACATTAATACCAATTATTATAATTATAAATACTGTAGTTTCCTCATCAAAAACAAACCTGGAGGGTGTGTGTACCATTACTTCTTTTGAATTTCAATTAAATAAAACAATAAAATGGACAGTTTGTTATTTCCTTATTCCTTTTTGGTGTCAAACAAAAAACAGATTTCAACCTCTTCTTCCAAAATGTAATTTTATTTCATTCAAATTACACCAATCAAAAAACAGTTGTTGTGCCTATTTCAGTTTGGATATTTTATTCTCTCTGGTTTATTTGCCCCTGAAGTTCTGCGGTGGGAAGGACTTACCTGAAAAATTGTTGCAGTTTTGTGGACAAACATGTGCTCTTCTTTTATAGTGAAGTGTTTACGTTTGCGTTTTAGAAAGTCATTGTTGAACTTCATGACGAGAAACAGGAAGCAGCGATAAACTCTCCTTTGTTCAGTTGACACTGAATTCACAGGCGGCGCAATAAGCAGCAGAACTACAGGAGCAAATACACCAGAGAGAATCAAATATCAGAATTAAAATAGGGACCGAGACGCTGTTTTGGATTGGTGTTATTTGACATAAACCTTAAATTAAATATTAGTAAATAGAAGTCAAAATCAGTTTTTTCTGTTTGACACTAATAAAGGAATAATGAAATAACAAACTGTTTCCCATTATAATGTCTTAATTGAAATTCAAATGAACAAAGTGTACACGGACCTTGGAGTTGTGTTTTGTTTCATTCACACATGTTTAAATCCTGCACATTTAGGCTGAGTTCGTCTCTTGGACAGAAAACACACTTGTGATGTCATGTGGTAATACAGGAAGTGCTCCTTTGTGTTTTTAAACATAGAATATTTGGATAATTTCTGCTCTAGAATTTCCAATCTCTACTGAGCTAAAGCTAAAAAGGAGCTGTTCACTACCACTTCATGACATCACAAGGTGGAAAAGAGCATTTTGAGCTTTGGAGATGTAGACAAACATGTGAATGAAACAAAATACGACTCCAGGTCTGTTTTTGAGGAGGAAACATTATTACATGACTTAAAGTTCACAAGAGTCCATGTTGTGTATTACTGGACCTTTAAAGCTGCACTCACTTTTCTTTTTACTTAGTTTTTATGAAATGTTCCACATGTGTTGCATTCTTTGATTCAGCCTTTGCAGTTTTGTATGTCTAAATGTTCTTGGTGAGCTTGAAGGGCTTTTTAAGTGTCAGATATTATAGTTCTGTTTGTCCTGCCATGAGACATATTTGTGATCCACTGTAAAATAAATGTACTGGGACAACACTGACCTGTAGTGAAACAGCAGGTCTACATTTAACCTGTCTGCTCCTGTCAGGTGCAGAGGAGACGGGGGTGTAGGCGAGTGGCAGGTGCTGTTTTTATGACCGGCGTCCAGAGAAAAAGAGGAGAAAACTCACACTCTCCTCCCAGAACCACATCAACGCACATTTTCACACACAAACCACACTTTTACATTCACCTGCAAGGAAATTACTTCTTCGAAGTGAACAATCGAAGCTACTCATGTAAAAGTACAGATTTACAACACATTTTGAGATCTAATATAACTTATTTACATAACTTTGAGCAAACCTAATACACAAAACAGCTAGAAAAAGGAAGAAACTAATTGAATCACCTAAAATCAGTAATTCCTTAACAAAATCAACAAAAGCACTACATTTGATGCTTTAATTATTCTAACAATTGTCTTTAAAAATACTCCCACTTTTTCCTCTTAAAGCACATTTTTAAACAGCTACTTCAAATAGTTATACTTAAAGTTGCATTGTGTAACTTTTCTGGTAGAGGGCCCATTACCTGACTGTCTCCATGGAGATGTTATTGCTTTGCCTGGAATATTCCATGGTGTGACATTAAACACCCCTATGTTGCTTTTATTCATTACGGGGGATTTCGATTGCTCAAAAACACAATAATTCTCTCTGTGAATAGTCTCCACAGATCTGACCTGTAATGTAGCCTATAGTTGTGACCCTTGAGGTAAATAGGTGTAATCATGATAACATCTCCATGGTAACAGCAGGTGACGGACTCTCCACTAGAAAAGCAACGCGATGGACTTTTAAGGAGATTTTTTTCATGTGATACTTTTACTTGTGTAATCTTTTGCCCCTGTATCTGTACTTTAACTAAAGTAAAAAAGTGTGTACCTCTTCCATCACTGATCACTGTGAATATTTATCTGTGAAATTTAAAGAAAAAAAGTAAACTTTTACTTTTTTACTTTGGAAAAAAATCATAGTTAAAATTTGCACTTGCACTTTTTAAGTAAATTATACTGCTGTAATATCAGGTATAATTTACAGTATTAAGTAAAATGTACTTACCACCACCATTAACAGTCATATTTATGTAAATAAATTAAATAAAATGTATAATTAATTGCATTGCTGTGATGAAATAATTATGTAAATATTATGTCTAGTATTTACTGATGGTCCCATTTTTCTACAGTGCTTTTCCTTTTTCCTTCCTTTTACCTTCAAGGCTCAAAATGCTTTACAAGAAACCACTCACACATTGACACATTCATCCTCCAGCGTACACAGACGGTAGGGGTAAGATAAGTTAAGTGTCTTGCCCAAGGACACAATGACAGCATTCATCTATGAAAGCTAGAATCGCACTGCCAACCTGTAGTTCTGTGGATGTGACCAATTGCTTTTTTTTGTTTTTTTATGTCAAGACCAGGATTCGAACTGCCAACCTTTGGATTAATGGACAAACGCTCTTACCAACTGAGATCCTGCCGCCCCAGCCCCAAACAAATAGCTTCTGTGTATCGTGAAGGATTTTGGTATTATGTCGTACTTCTGGCTTTGTGAGTAGTGACTGTTAAACCTTTAAACGTCCTGGTGATTACAGAGAAGAACTGACTCATTAAACACAAATATTTAGGCTTAGGGCTAAACAAGTAAAACAAGTGCATTTTATCTATTGCACTTAAACAAGTTCTCACAGAATTATGTGATTTGAATCATTTCTGGTGCATACCCTCATCCTTCAGTGCGTTATATAAGAGCGAGCATCTGTGCATCTGTGCATGTGGCCGGTGTATCGTCGCTATAATCACTGGTGCCGTTTCCTGGGATTAAGGTTTATAATGTCCTAAACGAACTTAGATTACAACTATGGTTAATTAAATGCAATGTTCTCTAGTCTTTTTTAGTCTGGGTTTTTCTTGCTGCGCTGACCACATGCCAATACACACATGGCTATTTGAGTAACGAGTCAAACGCTCATCACGGAAACGCCGCAATTTGAAAATAACAACAGTCGTAAAAAAACATCCACACATCTGCGCCTCGTAACTGACATCTCAGGCCTGCCCGGCGCACGTGCCTCTTAAAACCCAGAGAACAACGCTATTTTCAACTCTTAGAAGTCCGTTTTATTCCTTTTCTTTCTCCCCGCCTCGACTGGGATCGTTTAGGCGTTTTTTTAATCAAAGAACTGCGTCGTTAAATCGGGAATTGGCGTCAAACGTGTCCAATATGGCCGCTTTCCTTTTGCCCGGAGCGTTCGGTGTCCAACCGTTAGCTAACTAGCATTTAGCGTAAATATGAGGAGCGCTGTTTTATTACTGTATTTACCGAATGAAAACATGCATATAGTTCATACCCAGAGATCTATAATGTTACCAAAAACAGCACAGCGAGCGGTGCACTTCCAGAGCCAAGGAGTTTCTATGTTTAAGCCTTTGACAGAATTTAATTGGCTGTAATGACGGTTTAACTGTGGAGAAATGAACTGGGCTCTGGACTTCAAAAGCCTCTAACGAAGCATCATCTAAACTGTTTTCAATAAGAGCCTCCCATCTCCCCGTGCTGCCGTAATGAAACACCAAGGGCCGTCCGTCACCAGCCGCTTTGCAACTCTTCATTATTTTGAGGATTTGGGTCGGAGTTGGTTCAGTTTCAGGTCTGCATGTTCGGTGGAAGTTCACGTCTTTGTGCTCGGGCCATTGGAAACAGAAGGATTTGGAAGGCTGGAGTGTAGAGCAGTGTTTCCTCAAGACTGGGTTGGGATGTGTTGTTGATCTGTTCTGATACAGTTCTGACAAAAAGTGGAGTGTTAAAATTGACTCTCACAGAAACAATTTTAACATTTCTCAGGGTTTATATGAGTCTAATCTGTTCTAGAGTTAATTTAACATTTTTGGAAATATGAATTAATAACACTGTACAAAAGCTCCTGTTTAACCCTGAGAGTTATATTAATGTTTTTAGGGTAACCACGTACCACTTTCTAGCGTGATTTAACTAAACAACATACTTTATTTTAGTTAATTTAAGATGAAATTATGTACAAAACTAGTTCAAAATGCTCTTCTGTCAGGGGAGCTTGAAATGGTGGGTGGGAGGTGCCAAATAAAAACTAGTGGAAGATGAATTATCTTCAACCATATCAACTCAAATAACTTGAACCCCCATTTAACATCTTTTGTGTTAAAAACAGCTCTGAAATATTTGACCCTGAAATGTTAACCATTCAGTTTTTGCAGTGCACATGAGAGACTGAGTGACTCAGTTGATCTTGTTTTGTTTCATTTCTAATCTTTTCGTGATTGTTTTATTGACTATTTTGTTCCACTATGGTAGGTTCAATTGAAAGGTGAAAAGAAAAAGAAACGGGCTACGTTTAATGTCCAAATAAGCGACTTCTAGAGACCTTTTATTGCTGCTTCAATTTCTGTTTTTTATGCTTTAGTAATACTAATTGTTCGGAGACATGATGACTCAATCAGCAATAAAATATTCTCTTTAATGTTCAATAATGCTGAAATCCACCTTTATTTTCTGATTTACGAATAACGTCTATGGACTTGGGTTGTGAACCGCTGCTGTAATGGACCACGCAGAAAGGCAAAGGGTTTCAAAATAAGTTTAAATTTAATAAAGTCAGAAAAGGTCATTTAACAAACACTCAAATAGGCAAATAATAGTTAACGAAAAGCCGGGTCCAAATGGGGTAAACTTAAACCAAACTGAACAGGACAAAACCCAGCAAAACAAAGGAACATGGGTAATTACAGGGAGACTGACTAAACCGAACACAGGAGGGAGTCATTATACTCAATAATTCACTAAAACTACTAACTTCATCTAAAAAAGGCAAATCATTATAATATAGAAAATAATAGTGATAAAAAAGATAATAAAGCCTTTGTTTGGGGAAATGGTCTCTGCCAAGGGTCGCTCAGACTTAAACTAAAACGTGTGCATAAAATGAGAAAATGTAAGTATAATAAAGGAATTAAATTAAACTATGTGTAAGTCACTTAATGAAAATGGGAATTATGGAACAGAGCGTTTGGAGCTTTGGAGCTGTGGACAGACTAATAATAAATGTGTGAATGAAACAAAACACAAGCCCAGGTCTGTTTCTGAGGAGGAAACAATATTTTAACATGACTTAAAGCTCAAAGAGTCCAGTCTGTGCGACCTAGACTGATCCAAACCTTAATTATATGGTAAACCTTAACCCAACCCTTCATCTTCATCTATTTTAACCCATATCTGAACCTGGAATCATGATGTTGATCTAATAAGGCCATCTGCTGGTCTCTATGGGGAGGCTTTCATTACTAAAAGCTTGGCCACAGTTTAAGATATAAACACTTAAAGTGCTTCACACATTTATGAGAGCACCTGTCAAGAACACAAGCAAACATAAATAGCTTCATCGTTTATTAAAACACTTGTTTGAACATTTTCATTGTTATTCATTAAGAAAATGATCAGTTACAATAATAAAATAGTCCTTGTTGACAAATAATAACCAAACATATGAATATTTAGTGTTCTCACCTTTGGTGTAGATCACAGCTGTATTCTTCATGTTTTTATAGAGTTTTTCTCTTTTGGTATTGAGTCCAAATAGTTTCAGCTGTTCCAGAGACTTGATTTGGATGAGACTTTGTGTCATTTTTGGACATTAAACTTGAAAATGTATGAATCTGGTTTGGATGAAAAGATCTTGAACTGGAGGATTAACCATTATAGAAACATAAAAAAAGATATTTTGGTAACAGAAATACTGTTACATTATGGCAGCAGTGACACATTACATTAGTTAAACTCTGGTAATCTATCAGAAAATGACTTGATGAAAGTGGTGACATTTTCCATCCATGCAATGAGATAATTTTACTTGACAAGATAAAATAAACTCCCTGTAGACTAGAATGAAACATTATCAGAACTAGTAAGTCGAGAATAAATCTGAAAACAAGATGAAGAACCTGATATGAGTTTGAAAATCAGAACAGAGTCGAAATACCTTAAAAAACAAAAACAAAAGTGTGGTCTTGTAACTGGGCCTGGACGTGTCATGTGCTTTCAGATGGATCAGAGGAGTTTGTGTGCAGATACAGCAGATGTTCTTCTGGTCGCTCTTTAAACGGGTTTAATTCTGTCCTCCTCTTATATAACTCTCTGTCCTCTGAATTTCAGCTGGGATTAATTAAACGTCAACCTGAACTTCCAGATCACGAGGAGATCCCGGTGAAGATGTGTAATGCCTGGAGCTTTATAAATATACACACACTGAACCCTGTGTGTGTACGTGTGTGTGTTTATGTGTGTGTTTTAGTGCGTCGACTCTTTTGGACGTTTCCTTTATATAAACGGTTGGATCTCGTTTTTTAAAAGGACAGGATCTTTTTCTTTTCCAGTTTTTATGCATTTTATTAAAGCTGAACCAGCACCAAGATCAGCACAGAAACAGCAGGCAACACAAGTGAGAGCAAGAAACACATTTGGCATCTTAAAAATGGCTGTTTAAATGATTATTATTCCAATTATTCCAATTATTCCACAGCCAAACATTTTATCGCAGGTAAACGCACTTCCACTCTCAGTCTGGAGCTTTTGGAGCAGATCTGGACTCGCTCATTTCTCTGTGATCAGTTTGACTTAAATGAGTTTTCACACTGGGCTCACAATTCAATTAAATACGTGTGTGTGTGCGCGTGTGTGTGTGCGTGTGTGTGTGTGTGTGTGTGTGCGCGTGCGTGTGTGTCCGTAAAGTCCACCTCTGTATTTGTACTTTTATGCTTTCACTGATACAGCCCTGTGTGTGTTGTGTGAGTGCATGTTGTGTGTTTGTGCTTGTAGGAGTGAGTGTGTGCGTGTGTGTGTTGTAACGGTAAAGTGCACTTGTGTATTTATAGTTCAACACACTTGATACAGCCTTGTGTGTGTGCCTTGTGTGTTTTGTGTGTGTGTGTGTGTGTGTGTGCGTGTGTGTGTGTGTGTGTGTGTGTGTGTGTGTGTGTGTGTGTGTGTGTGTATGTGTGTATCGGTAAAGTGCACTTTTGTATTTGTAGTTTTACACTCTCGTTGACACAGCCCTGTGTGTGTATATATGTATGTCTGTGTGCACGTGTGTGTTTCTAAAGTGCACCTCTGTATTTGTAGTTTTACACTCTCGTTGACACAGCCCTGTGTGTGTATATATGTATGTCTGTGTGCACGTGTGTGTTTCTAAAGTGCACCTCTGTATTTGTAGTTTTACACTCTCGTTGACACAGCCCTGTGTGTGTATATATGTATGTCTGTGTGCACGTGTGTGTTTCTAAAGTGCACCTCTGTATTTGTAGTTTTACGCTCTCACTGATACAGCCCTGTGGGTATGTGTGTGTGTGCATGTGTGTGTTTCTATGGGTGTGTTTGTGTATGTCCATCTGTGTAACGGTAAAGTGCACCTCTGTATTTGTAGTTTTACACACTCTCGTTGATACAGCCTTGTGTGTGCATGTGTGGCTTGTGTGGGGGGGTGTGTGTCCGTGTGGGTATGTGTGTGTTTGTCCTTGCACTTGTATGTGTCCATGTGTGTATCCATAAAGTGCACCTCCGTATTTGTAGTTTTACGCTCTCACTGATACAGCCCCGTGTGTGTGCATTTGTTGCTTGTGTTTGCATGAGTGTATCCGTGTGTGTGTGTGTGCATGTGTGGCTTGTGTGGGGGGGTGTGTGTCCATGTGGGTTTGTGTGTGTTTGTCCTTGCACTTGTATGTGTCCATGTGTGTATCCATAAAGTGCACCTCCGTATTTGTAGTTTTACGCTCTCACTGATACAGCCCCGTGTGTGTGCATTTGTTGCTTGTGTTTGCATGAGTGTATCCGTGTGTGTGTGTGTGCATGTGTGGCTTGTGTGGGGGGGTGTGTGTCCATGTGGGTTTGTGTGTGTTTGTCCTTGCACTTGTATGTGTCCATGTGTGTATCCATAAAGTGCACCTCCGTATTTGTAGTTTTACGCTCTCACTGATACAGCCCCGTGTGTGTGCCCGTATTTGTTGTGTTTGCATGAGTGTATCCGTGTGTGTGTGTGTGTGTGTGTTTGTGTGTGCATGCATGTGTGTGGCCATGTGTGTATCGGTAAAGTGCATTTGTATTTGTAGTTTTACGCTCTCTCCCTGATACAACCCTGTGTGTATTAGTGTGTGTCTATGTGCGTATCCGTAAAGTGCACCTCTGTATTTGTAGTTTTACGCTCTCCCTGATACAACCCTGTGTGTATTAGTGTGTGTCTATGTGCGTATCCGTAAAGTGCACCTCTGTATTTGTAGTTTTACGCTCTCCCTGATACAACCCTGTGTGTATTAGTGTGTGTCTATGTGCGTATCCGTAAAGTGCACCTCTGTATTTGTAGTTTTACGCTCTCCCTGATACAACCCTGTGTGTATTAGTGTGTGTCTATGTGCGTATCCGTAAAGTGCACCTCTGTATTTGTAGTTTTACGCTCTCCCTGATACAACCCTGTGTGTATTAGTGTGTGTCTATGTGCGTATCCGTAAAGTGCACCTCTGTATTTGTAGTTTTACGCTCTCCCTGATACAACCCTGTGTGTATTAGTGTGTGTCTATGTGCGTATCCGTAAAGTGCACCTCTGTATTTGTAGTTTTACGCTCTCCCTGATACAACCCTGTGTGTATTAGTGTGTGTCTATGTGCGTATCCGTAAAGTGCACCTCTGTATTTGTAGTTTTACGCTCTCTCCCTGATACAACCCTGTGTGTATTAGTGTGTGTCTATGTGCGTATCCGTAAAGTGCACCTCT
>KN491481.1:3569-14179 GCA_000787155.1 Scartelaos histophorus | reverse complement strand
ATACTCCATCCTCACATCCACAGGCCTGGAGCTTCCTCTGACACCTCTGTCATAATAAACTCACACACTCAAACTCTGACAGGCAGATGACATTTTGGGACAAGCACTTCTTTCTGTCCTCATTATCAACAAAAAATAGGCTAGAATTAGAATGACAACATCATTTAGTACATTTCATTCACAAGATACAAGTCATGCCTATCGTATGTATGTAGAAAAGCAGGTGATGCCACCGGGCCAAGTTACAGGTCAGATCTGTGGAGAGGTGAGATGTCAAGGGATTTTTATCCATAAAAGCACCTGTCATTGAATAAATGAAAGAAACTCTTAATGCCATATTGTGGAACATTAATACTCATGTAAAACAAGTGGGTGGCAAATCCTTATACAGGAAACATACATGAGCTGAGTGTTGTTTCATTCACACATGTCAGTCATTCTTTATTATTGGCCTAGCTTGTCTCCAGTTTCCAAAACTCAAAATGCTCTGCTCCACCTTGTGATGTCCAGCAGTTTTTGAGTTAACAGCTACATTTACATTTGATTCAGTGGAGACTGGCAAATGATTCTAGTGAATTATGGAATTTAAAAACACAGTGGAGCGCACCCTGTGTTTTCTGTTTGAGAGAAGAATTCAGGCAAAGGAAGCTAAGACAAGTTTAGCAAGTTTATTTTTAAAGCACAATTTGTACACAAATTCAAAGTGCTTTACAGAATAAGAAATACAATAAAATCACAAAACTTAAATATCCATCCATCCATCCATTTTCTCCCGCTTAATCCGGCTAGGTCGCGGGGGCAGCACTGCCCATTACTCTATGCACCAGAAGCAGACCCTATGAGACCCAGACCCAGACATAAATAATCATAAAATTAAAAAAGTGAAAGAGACATTAAACGAGAAGAGTGCAGAATGAAAACCTCAGTCATACGCAGCTAAACAGAAGTGTTCTGAGCCTGGATTTAAACAGTCAGAGTAGAGGCCTGTCTCACATGTTCAGGCGGTTCCAAGTTTTAGCAGCATGAATCTGAAACTCTGGCTCCCCTTGTTCAGTCGTGACTCTGGGCACCAGCAGGAGGCCGGTCCCTCAGCTCCTCACAGTGCAGATGGTTTACATGACACTAACACGTCGGAGTTATACTTTGGTGCGAGGTCATGGAGAGACTTGTGCACACGAAGAGGCGCTTTAGAGTCTATTCTCTGAGCCACAGGAGCCAGTGCAGAGTCCTGAGCACAGGACTCATGTGCTCGTAAGTCTAAATCTGCAGGATTTCTGTGTTAAACATGTGTGAATGAAATGCTTTATTTTTTTCTAAGCTTAAAAATAAGTGAGCTACAAAATGGTGGACAAAAAGTAAATTACTGTTGTAAGCTTTTCCTTCATGGTTGAGTAAATATCAGACAACTTGTATATATCACAAACTTCTTGCATTTTTGCACCGATCTGCTTTAAAACAATGCAACCCAAATTATTGTTTGAATTCTGTTAATTCTGCTCTTAATAATTATAGACAAAGTAGTTCTTCTTTGGATTGTTTTTAGTACTTGACATTCCTAGAAGAACCCAGACGCAGTGCTTTTAAGAATCTCCCGGTTTATTTTCTGCTTGTACATCCACCCGCAGCTCGTAATGCGCCTAAAGACAGTGGGCTGGTTAAATCTGGCCTTAAGGCTCATGTTTTACAAACGTCTCTGCTCGTGATCCGGGTTTTCCATCAAATCGACGTCAGCTCTGATCCTCGTGACCTACGTGATCTCATCGTGCGCGCGGGGCCTGTACTGTAGTCGCAACACGGGAGACGAATGCGTAACGGGCCGCGCGTAAAAGGCACAGAGTGGAGCTGGTGATTCTTGGGTCGCGGGTGGGGGTCGACAGAGGGTCCCCCGTGCGCGAGCCCCAGTGGAAATCACCAATTGCAGTGTGCGCGTGCAGATTTTCATAATGTAGATTAGTTTAATGGTCTTGGGTCAACGTGTCATATTTTGGCACAAGGGAATAAAGACAAAAAATAAAAAAAATAATGAATTGAAATGGAATACAAATGAAAGTGAGGTTTTATGGGATTATTTTTATTATTTATTATGAAAATCCAATCGTTTTATTTTTGCAATATTTTGTGAAATTATTGTGCGTAAAAACGAAGCTTTTTCTACTTTGTCTTTAAACAGCGCTGGGCATGTGTGCGTAATGGCACCGGTTAGCAGATGGTGCACTTGGGAAAAACAGACCTGCTGGCACTACTATATCGAAGAGTGTATCCAGCTTCAAACCCCGGGCGCGCAGGAGTCACCCTGTCTCTTGCACTTTTACGCACAACTTTTACGCACCATAAAAACACGAAATAAAAATAACCAACGCTACCTAATAATATGATTTATCTATGTGGCACGTTTGAGGACACACAAGGACGCTGTACGAAGTTTGAAATTAAATTATCTGTTGTGAAATAATTGATTATAAATGGTCATTAAATTAAGAAATAAACATTTACGCACGTACACATCGGTAGTAGATTCGTGTAAAATAAATTAACAAATATAATTTTAAAGATTATTTCTATAATTAGTTCGTTTTTTGTTTTTTTTTTTTAATATAAATACAAAAAAATCACGTTCGCGGCTCGTTACGAGATCGTGCACCTTAGTATGCCACTTTTACGCGTTACGTCTCTTCGCACCGCGCGCTCTCAGCAAATAATTAAAGGCCAGAATTACTTTTTATTAATGATGGCGCAGCGTTTCACAGACCTGACAGTCAGCAGAACGCGCGCACAAAGAGGCAGACACACGCGTGCACTCATCTTGAATTATTGCAGTAATTATGCTTAGGTTTCACTGCGGGTTTACGCGCTGTTAGAACATGAGCAAAATGCATACTTAGATAAACTAGTACTGCCACGTATAATAAAAGCGTCCCGGTTCGTTTAAATTACACTTATTTTATTTATTGTCCAGAAAATGAACAGAATACTTGTAATTTCAGCGCATTTAGGTGTGTTACAATCTATTTATTTATGTTAGGTGTTATTTTTTATCTGATTGGAGAACTAAATAAACGTGAAAGAACAGACGGGATGATGGGAGAGCTCTGAAGGCTGGACCGGAACACTTTCCCTTCATATTTGACCTGCAACAGAAAAAAGTAAAAAAAAAAAAAAAAAGTTATACTCAAATTTTACAATCTTTAAATGATTTTTGTCAACTAATTACTGGCATTTTTACAATTTTAAACACAAAACATGATAATAAAAATACTCTACAACTGAAACGTCAACAAAATGAACCAAGACTTTGAAATCTGTCTCTATTCATTTGTTGGTTTTCCTCCTTTTAACCTCAGGAAGTGTTTCAAATATGAAGTTGTGACAGTTTTTGTTCCACGCAAACGGCAAAAACCACAACAGTGATTCATAATTGAAAATGTCTGAATGAATAAAGAGTACTACTACACACAAAATGAATGGCTGCTTTCCAAGTTGTAATTTGAACCATGCAGAGGGCTGCAAGTTATGGCCAAAACGATGCAAAAAATACACTTTATACTATTAATACTATGTTTACTACTGCAATAAAGATGATACTGTGAGAATAAAAGTGTGTCTGGGTGTAAGTGGATGTGTGTGTGGCTGTGTGGCTGACATGTGAGTGTATGTGTATGTGTGAGTGTGAGCAAGTGTGTCCATGCATGTGTGTAATGATTGTGGGGTTAATTAAAAAAAAAAAAAAAAAAAGTTTAAAATATTAAAAATTATTTATTAAACACAAAATAAAAATGTAAATGACCTAATTTACAAGTTCAACTGTGCCAAAAATAAATAAATAAATAAAAAGAAATTAAACTATGATCAATATTTGGACTACTATGAATATTTGAATGTTTAATGTGTGACTAAACCGAGACTAAAAAAAGAATATCTGCCTTTTGCCTTTTTTTTTTTTTTTTAAATAACATTTTCACCAAAAACAGCACTGCGATATTTTAAATAGTAATGTCAATATAAAACAAAACTTGAAACAAGCTGTACCTTAGTTACTAGTGCCAAGAGACCAATTCAATTTGGATTAAATAAAGAAAATCATGACTAAAATGTGCCTTTTTTCTTTTTCAACTTTATTTTTTTAACAATATGTCGATTATAGGAACATCAGCAAACACAGTGCCAGCACAAGTAGAGACAAAAATTCACTTTTCTGTAGGGATGTCTCTCCATACGATATTTTCACGATATTCCTCTCACAGTACGATGTTTATTGCGATATTTTGTGGAGGTGAACCAAATTTATGGTACTTTTCTGTCATAACCCAACTTTTGTCCATTTAGAGAATTGAAGTTTCTTTTACTATATAACTACATAGTCTATTTGGTTATGTTTACTTTCTTGTAAGATGTATGAACCGCTATCGCAATAAGATTTTTTTAAGTGATTTAACCATGGACTGTATATAAAAGCTGACATAGCTAAGGGCTAGCCGCCACATTCCAAATGGGAAATATGCAAGTTCACACTTCCTGACTTCAGTTTGCTTTACACTGAAAAACTGCTGCTGTGCAAGTCTTGTCATTTTGTCTTAAAATGTTCACATTAAGCTGCTCTGCATTATCTTTGTGTTTATTTCCTCATATAAAACTTTCCTCCAAATTTGCTTCTGTAACTTTAAGCCTCAATGAGCTTCATTTGACTGGAAAGGGCGATGTCACACTCCCATAGTCCATTTTTTTAAACAGTCCATGGATTTTACCCTATTTTAACCCTATTTTGTTTTAGAGGCAGACTGGTGCTGCTCTTGTTACTTCTAGAACAGGGGCCTCCAACCTGTAGCTCAGGAGCTACTGGTAACTCTCCAACCCCTTGAAAGTATCTCACCAAGGGATTTCTAAAGTACATGTATTGTGCTGGACAAATAGTTTCATGGATTAAATGCCTATCACTATTACTATAACATTTATCATTTTGATGCCTACCTTTATACGCTACTAAATGGATAAGTTGGTTTTATAGCTGTAGCTAACTGAGCTGTAGCTATCTAAAGTACTTTTGTAACTTTAAGTATATATACACACACACATATACACACACGCGCACACACACACACATATATTTATATATTATAATTTGTTCCATTATTTTGAATTTTAAATGCCACTGAATTTCTCGCTTTGAATTTTTCAATGTTTGAATTGTTTTTTCAAAGTGTTTAAAATTCAGTATAAAAAAGTCACCTTTTAAATGGTCATCACAAATATTTCAAGCCCTTAAATTCACAGTCAAAAGTCAACAGTCAAAATTCAGAGTGTAAAATTCACAGTAAAAGATCCAAGATGCCAAGGCAGAATCAATCGATCCAGAGTAAAAGAGGAGGACAGAGGCTGTTTCCTATTGGCCGTTCTCATCTATGGGCGGGGTTTGAGGTTTGATGAGGCTAATTCTGACCAATCAGATCGCTTCACTGCACCATTTCCTTCAAACTTCATCTCTTTTATTTAAGTGTAAATCCCGCCCACAGGTGAGAACGGCCAATAGGAAACAGCCTCTGTCCTCCTCACTCACACAGGATCGATTGATTCTGCCTTGACATTTTGGATCTTTTTTTTTTCAGTGCGAATTTTACACTCTGAATTTTGATTGTTGAATTTGAGGGCTTGAAAATATATACACTGAATATTTAAAAGGTGAACTCAAATTCAGAATAAAAATAATTCAAACATCTTTTTTCAGAGTTAAAAAATTCAAAGTGAGAAATTTTGTGGTATTTAAAATAAAAAATCTGATGGAACAAATGATCTTCCATATATGTGCTCAATTTCTTGTGATTAAAACTAGTAGCACTTGGGGATTTTCATTTATAAAGGTAGCCAGACCCCTGTTCTAGAAACTTCTCTCTCTTCCATTGTTTTGCTATATGCTATGTATATCTTCTATACTATAACCGCCATTTTGTCGATGCTCTATCCTCTCGAGGGCGTCTATCCAAACACGCCTTGGGCCATGGATTTCCATCGTACCAACACTCAATGGTGCAGCCGGCGTAGTGTTTACTGTCTCGTCAGTGACCCTTGAACCCGCCCCCTCTTCTCTTTCCTCCCCCCTCCCACACCTGCCCCAGCGCTGCATTATTGAGCAGATCAGCTGACGGCCGCGACTTACTTGGTCACGCAATGCAGCCGCCCCAGACCCGAGAACGAGAGAAAAACACTATAGGGTACGGCGGAGGGCTCCCATTGGCCCGTGGCCTGACCTCGGAGCACTGTGATTGGTCGTAAGGGGGCTTGGGGGAAGAAAGGTGCTAGAGGTTAACATGATGTCGGATTGTGGTGTTTATCCTGATGACCTATGACCCCTCCCCCAACAGTTCTTATATGACTCCTTATATGTTCTCAAGAGAATGCTAAAGATGCTTTGTGTAACTGGTTGAGGTTCCATCAAACGCTTTTCCCCATGGAGATGTTATCGCTTTGGAATCGCAGTATGGTATTATCCTTTCTATCTTCATGGAGACCAAACCAGACCAAGTTACAGGTCAGATCTATGGAGAGGCGATGCTGCACAGTCAGAATACCTATTTTTCTAGGTATTTTTGAGCGATAAAACTACCTGTAATTGAATACATGTAAGGTAGAGCTGTTTAATGTCATACTGTGGAACATTTCAGGCAGAGCAATGACATCTCTATAGAAACAAGCAGGTGACGGACATGTGGCTCCACAGTGACCAATCACCCCATCTAAGTTCCCCTTCATTTTTCCCATAGACCTTCTGAGACAAAAAGAGGATTAAAAGTTTTAAAGCTCAGGGCAAACTTTGAGACCTATATGTTTGGTGTTTTTTTTAATCTATTTCTGTAACTGCATAAACCACTAAGTTATTCAGATATTTCACAGAATCTTGTGTTTTAAGTGCACTTTTTGGACTTAAAATGGCCGCATTATGGATATTAGTTTGTTTTTCTAGTTGCATAATACTGAATATCTGCTTTCAAATGTACTTTGTGATGTATTCTGGCATGGTCCAATCAGACTACAGCATTCTGAATACTTTCATGTGCCCAGGTACCAATACTAACATTTATTAATAGTGTGCAGTTTGAAGTCCAAATGTTACGATCATGTACTGCCATGTATTACTTTGATTTCAATTTTTGCACAGTTAGTTACTCCAATTTTTTTTGTTCCTCATACGTATTTCCCATATGTGTATTTTTTTTTTTTTTTTGGAACATTATGTTTATTTGTGGTACAAATCCCCAACTAGCTACTCCAAGATATTTTAAGGTACTTCAAAATACTTCAAGGTGCCTCGGGACACTTCGGGATACTTTGGGATACTTTGGGCATCTTTGGAATACTTCAGGATACTTTAGGATGCTTCAGGATACTTCAAGATTCATCAGGATAATTCAAGATACTTCAGGATGCTTCTGGATACTTCAGGATACTCCAGGATACTTCAGGATATTTCAGGATACTGAAAGATACTGAAAGATACTTAAAAATACTTCAGGATACTTTATTAGGCTTCAGGATGCCTCAAGATACTTCAAGGTATTTCAAGATACTCCAGGACACGTCAGTATACTTCAATATACTTCAGGATACTTTAGGATGCCTCAAGATACTTCAAGATACTTCAGGATAGTTCAGGATAGTTCAATATGCTTCGGGATACTTCAAGATACTTCAGAATACTTTAGAACACTTCAAGATTCTTTAAGATACTTCAGGATACTTAAGGACACTGCTGGATACTTCAGGGTATTGTATGTTGAAATAAAAAAAAACATCTCACCAAAAAAGTTCAGTTTCTAATAAATATTAATTTCAGGAATTTCTTAAAAATACAAGAACAAAAATGCATTACCCAAAAACATTCTACATTTATTAGGAAATGTTGAAGTACTATTAGAATATACTGAGAGGCATAGAAGTGTTCATATGTTTGTAGGATTCGGGGCGCCCCTTTGAGTACTTCTCACCATTTAGAAGTGTTTCATTTTGAATTGTTTATTGCTAAGGTAACAATCCAAATCTCCCTCACACAGCTTTCAATCTGAGCCATAGCTGTGAGGTCGGATAAGAAGACATTGGAGCCATGATTTATACAAAAACACCAAAACCAGATCTGAAGTTAGCTTTAAATTTAAATAGAATATTCTACTGTGACAAAAGCTCAGAGCAGCTGAACATGAGCACTCTATGGACATGTATTATGAAAGATAAAGATACAGGAGATGAGGGGCTAAAAAATGGGCATCCAGTCCAGTAGAATGGCACAGAGAGTAAAGTGGTGAGAGAAAATAGGGAAATATAGGGCACAGCCAGTCAGGTTGAGAAGTTTGAAATAGGAGCTAAATACTAGTTTGAAAATATTTTTACTAGTGTCAGTTTTGTTTCTAACTGAAATATATGAGGCAGGTTTCCTTTCCTTTGAAAATATTCAAATAGGACATAGGTCATAAATTATGGAAGATAATTTGTTCCATCAGATTTTGATTTGAAAAAAAATTCAGAAATTTTAAGTTCACTTTTTCAGTATGTTTTAAATTCATATTTCCAAGCCCTTAAATTCAACAGTTAAATTCAGAGTATTCAGAGTGTAAAATTCACAGTGAAACATTTCGCGGCGAAGATCCAAGACGCCAAGGCAGAAGCAATAGATCCTGAGTGAGTGAGGAGGACAGAGGCTGTTTCCTATTGGCTGTTCTCATCTGTGTGTGGGGTCTGAGGTTTGGATGAGGCTAATTCTGACCAATCAGATCGCTTCACTGCACCATTTCCTGTTTGTTACTAAATTATCGAATCACCTTTGCATCTTGGATCATTCCTGTGAATTTTTTTAATGGCAATTTTTTTACTGCAAATTTTACACTCAGAATTTTGACTATTGACTATTTTTTGGCAGAATTTAACTATTGAATTTTCGGGCTTGAAAATATTTGCGGAATATTTAAAAGGTGAAACACTGAAACACCTTGAATTATTTTTATTCTGAATTTTAGTTGCTGAAATTGTAAGTGTACATTTTCAGAGTTACAAAAAATCAAAGTGAGAAATTTTAAATTCTAAATCTGATGAAACAAATGATCTTCCATAATAAATAGTGACTCCATAAATGAAATACAAAATGGACTCTTGTGAACTTTAATCCATGTTAGAATGTTGTTACCTTCTCAATAACAGACCTGGAGTTGTGTTTTATTTCATTCACACAAGTTTGAACAACCTTTTTCTATTAGTCTGTCTACATCCCCAAAACTCAAAATGCTCTGGTCCACCTTGTGATGTCATGAAGTTGTAGTTTTCAAGTTAACAGCTCCTTTTTTACCTTTAATTCAGTAGAATTTGGTATTTCCAGGACTGAAATTATGATTATAATGATCAAATCAGACAATAGTGTAATATTGACCAGAAATTCAAAGAAAACTATTAGAACAATTTATTAATTACCAAAATCTAAAAAATGATTCAGATTGAGATCATGAAAACAAAGCAAATCTAGTGAGAACTGTAATCAGGTTGAGATATTTTGATTTCAAATGACTGAAAAGAAGAGTGCAGTTTTTTGCAGTGTAGAATAAATGAAGTGGAAGTAACGAAGGAGATGATTTGTGAGTTTCGACATTTGAGGTCTGTAGATCTCTTGGGTTCATCTGGTCCACACATTTGCTGATGTCTGCTCACACTGCACCTGTCAAAACTGCTCCTCCAGACGGGGACCTCCACTGTCACTGTAGATGTTCTCCACTCCTCAACACACTTTACAGGCACATTTTACTGAGTAACTTCTCAGTTTCTTTGGTTTTTCTTCCCATTGTGAGTAAGTCTACAAGTAATAGAAGCTTTACGTGGATAATATTACATAATTTTAACATTTGTGCCACTTTTTAATGTATTAATCAATGGTTTTAGGTAGCGTCTTTCAGGCTACATCACATTAATCACTCACTCCACACTTGGCGGTGGTAAGCGACTATTATAGCCACAGCTGCCCTGGGACAGACTGGGACCACAACACTTCACCCACATTGCCACATTCATACTAGGAAATGTGGGTGTAGTATTTTGCCTAAGGACACAATGACACTTTTGCCACTAGCACCCCACTGTAACTCCTGCTTCGGTCTGAACTTGCACCATTCCTTAAGATATTATTAATGTCTGTTCTTTGTGGATTATTAAATGTTTTATACTTCCAATTACATCAATGTTTTGAACATTACTCTTACTTTATTATAATTGTATTAATTTTATATTCTGATTTGATATTTCATTACTTAGTTCTTAGTTATTTTATTTTGATTTATTTAGTATTTATTATTACATTTTATTTTTTATTTTTTTTTACTGTTTGTTATTATATTATATTATGTTATATTATATTATCCAAAAAAAAATTCCGTTGTGGATCAATAAAGATTTCAAGTTACATGATGCGTCACCTTCCTAAAATAATTCTAAATCACACTTTTTTGCCTAAGTTTTCCTTAGGCAAAAAAATGCCACAATTTCAATTTCGGGGGGAGTTTTTTGTGTTTCCTGAAAAACCTGAAAAAATTACATATGTGATTATTTTAGGAAGGTGTTGAAACGTAGCAAAAAGCCCATGATGGAAA
>KN491480.1:22657-35294 GCA_000787155.1 Scartelaos histophorus | reverse complement strand
AGCCTTGAAGGTGGAAAGGTGCTGTATGAAAATATGATCATTTACCATTATACCATATGGCATAAAATCTAAATTCTGCATTCCATAGTCTGATTTTAAATGTCTGTTTCCATGGAAGCAGGTGATGTGCCAGGTCCAGAAAGTGAAGGTACAGTATATCTTTAATGAAGAACCCAACCCTATCCCTTTATTAGGTAGAATCATTCTTTAATCAATTATTTGTTTATTATTATTATTTTATTTATTCATTTTAAATTGAATATCTATCATGCTTGTGTCGTAACGCACAAATCTTTATGTTAGAATTGAATAATAACAATGCATCAGTTTTATATAGAGCTGGACCCTCAGAGACGCTTTATAGAGCATTATATATTCACTCCATACTCAGTGGTGATAAACTACTATTGTATCCACGGCTGCCTTGAGGCGAACTGTTGGAAGCGAGGCTGCCAATCTGCACCATCAGACCCTCTGACCACCACAACTAGCACACACACCACTTTATTACTAAGCCATGTGAGTGAAGTGCCTTGTCTAAGGGCACAGCAACAAGTTTGTGGCTCCTGACTTTCCCAGTGGTCTCCCATCTAAAAACTGACCAGGCACGACCTTACTTAGCTTCTGAGATCTGAAATGCTGGTATGGCCACTTACACATTTGAAGCCACAATATTTCTTTAAATTAGCTTAAAAAAGTGCGCATTGGAAACTGACATCAGCGTAAACGTCACGGGAAAGAGCTGTGAAGTTGTCAGCACCTCCAATGGAAGCTGCACATCACACTGGGTAGTATGGCAGTTAGTAGGGTAGGGTAGGGTTAGTAGTATTTATTTATTTATTCATTTATTTTTTGTATGCACCAAAATGACTATGCAATGGGTGTATGGGTGTATGCTGGTGGAAGTGAAAACAGGGGTTGATTTGGTAATAGGGTGTCATGAAAATAAGTGATTAAAGATTACTCAAACATGCACAAATGACTCCAAATACATAATCGAGAGAGAAACAACTATAATATGGATAACATATTTTTAAAAGTACATATTGTGTAACTGGTCTGCTTCAAGTCTTTGTTCGTGCTTTAAGGCTATAAAACCTCCCAACATGATTGAGTCTGTAAAAGTGATTAGGTAACCAATAATTCTGTTTATTATGGTTTGGCTAAAAATGTCAGCACGACCTTCACAGGAAATAGAAAAGTTTTAAAGAAAAAAGCAATCTTGTGGAAATAATGAAATAATCAAAATACAGGAGTAAGTGCTGTGCATAAATCTGCAGCCCTCTGGACTTCCAAGGACAACCCAGATTCCTGCAAATGTGCTCACAGTTTTGCAATCTAAAATCAACTGGTAATCTTATGACCACAGATCCTCACACACCATGAAGAATGAGCTCACTTTGTACATTGGTTTTAAAAACATAGAGAATCAACTGTGGACATGGCCATACCGGCTTATCAAAGTCTGACCTCATCAGGTCCTAGAAGCTGGAAATCCAGGTACCACAAGGGGGATCCAGTGGAAAAAAAAAAACTGTTGTTGTGTCCTTAGGCAAGACACTTCATTTACGTTGCCTAGTAAGAAAGTGAAGTGCACATGAGTGAGTGCAGCTGTGGCTACAAGATCAGCCATCACCAGTGAGTGTGCGATGAATGAACAAAGAACTGTAGAGCATGTTGGGTGTCTCGGCACTATAGAAATGCAATTATTAATAAAGTAAAAAGGTTTTAAAGGTTATTCAGTGAAATGCACTTGTTTTACTCATAGACTGAAGTGGACTAAGTGAGTGAGGACAGCAGTTATAGAGGCTCACCAGGATCATGTAGAGCAGGTTAATACCAACATTTTAAAACCAAAATGAGCAAGAGATAGACGTTTCTTCAATGCAAAGTGAACTGGAGCAGGAGTCGATGGAGCCAGAAAAGCGGGTGAGCTATGTCAATTTATGTATACAGTCTATGTTGTTGTTTTTTTATTTTTTTTTATGAAGGTTCTGTTCCATTGTCCAAAATTTCAATATTCTACAGTCTCTAATTAAGTAAATTGTTCTGACTTGGAAAGAAAGTAAGCTATATTCACCAAAATCTTTCAGTTGTTGACACCCCGCCTCACTTTGGTACCCAGACTTAATCACCCCCTCTCAGAGTGTATGTCGACTCAAATTTGTGAAGTCGTAGTGTATCCTTTTGTATATTTCTCGTAATTGTTGTGTGGGAACATAGGTGACATAGGCTTATGGGCGGAGCATTGGACAGAATAGTTTGAATAGGACCCAAGAGAAATCACTAAATGGCATCTAAAACCTCTTCATGTATGTTTTGATGAGGGAACATCGTAGAAAACTCCCCAAAAGTTGATTTTGCAAAATACCCCCTGTTTAAAGGACACATATAATAGAATATTTGTTCCGTGACAGATCTTAACCATATTCCTTCTCAACACAATAATGACCATCTTTAGACAATAGACATCTTGTTTCCACAGGTGCACTCCCTGTACTGGGACCTGGGGTTAGGACACCATCTGTTTGCAGCGGAGGGATTTAATATTGAACAAACAAACAAAAACTATTAGCAGTTGTTAGCAAAAATGACTAAGAGTTGCAGACTTAACAAAATTGCACAGGAGACTTTTACCTGCTACTTAACTGTTATGTGAAATTTGTATTTATTTTTTCTCATTCTGAAGCCCATGGGTGGATTTACTTGGCCACAGCATTTTCTGTTTTATTTAGACATGTTTTTAACCCAGATCTACTTTTGTTCTAGTCCTTTTACATGGACAGTCAAATGCTGAAATGTGTAGGTGGTTTAAAATGTCTTATATTGCACAAAATTGACTCCTGTGAGCTTGAATTTGTGTTGTAATGTCGCTACCGCCTCAAAAACAAACCTGGAGTTGTGTTGTTTCATTCATACATTTGAGAAATCCTTTTTTTTAATTCATTTGTTTACAGCTCTAAAGCTCAGAATGCTCTGTTCCACCTTGTGACGTCACAAAGCCGTAATTTTCAAGCTAACAATTAGCCTCTAAATGTATTGTAGTGAAGGTGTGTGGCATTTAAAAACACAGTAGAGCACTTCCTGTATATCACATGACATTGTAAGGTGGAATGTTAAATTGTCACATTTTTTACATGGTTATTTGCAATTTATGTGTAATTAAAATGCATTTTTCGTATTATTACATTTGGCCCTAATCAAGGTCACCCTGATCTCCCCGTAACTATTCTGTGACCACTAAAAAATCTACTGAAAGTCAACCACAGAGAATGTAATAATTTTGTTCTTTAAAAATCAGTTGATAAAGGCAAATATGAGTTATTTGTTACAAATCTCCTCAAGCAAAAGGGCATAACACTGTGGGTCAGTGGATCTGGTGTTGATGTTTATGTCCAGAGCGGGATTCTAACCACCAACCTTCAGTTCAATGGACGCTGTTGAGTGTTTTCTGTTTGAGAGAAGAACTAAATCTGCAGGGTTTGTGTGTTAAACATGTGAATGAAACAAAATACAACTCCAGGAAACAACATTAGAATAGATAAGACAATAGCGTAACATAAATGGGTTAAGGTTAGGATTAGGGTTAGGATTTATTTAAATTCATTAATTAAATTTTAGTGTTAGGGTTCATTCTACTTCATCCATTCATCAGATCGTCTGCTAACACTTCACCGCTCTGGGACCAGGCCGACCGAGCCAAAAGTCAGACTGGGATTACCTCATTACATTTCGTGCAGATCCCGTTTAAATTATGCACGCAACCTCACGTCCGCGCTCTCCTCTGACTGGCCGAGAGTGGCGACGGTGGGCGGGGCGTATAGTATTGCACTTCCCGTACGAGTACTGTTACGCCGGAGGTCTACGCGGAGGCAGGAGACGGGAAAATCTATCCAGTAAAAGCTCTCTTTGTAATGAAATGGACGACGGTCATTTAGCTAATTATTTGCGGTGGATTAGCGGCTTTACTGGATCGGGCTAGTTTGCGGTTGGTGTATAGTTTCCTCCATAGATTATTAAGTACGCAGTAATATTTGATGGGCTGTCTGTCTGGGAGATGTTCAGATCAACATACTCTATTTACATGTTTGTAGCTCATGTTAAAAATCCTATATTGCACAAAATAAACTCTTGTGAACTTTTAGCCATGTTAGAAAATTGTTACCTCGTCAAAAACAGACTTGGAGTTGTGTTTGGTTTCATTTGCACATGTGAGTAACCTTTCATTATTTGTAATTTGCAGCGGGTGTTCTACGTGTATTTCGATTGGTGGAGTGTTCAGTTGTTACCATGGAGACACAATGCAATGTCATGTAGTGGTAGTTTTCACATAAACAGCTCCTTTTAGCTTTAGTTCAGTAGAGATCGGTAATTTCAGAGCTGAAATCATCCAAATGATTCTAGTGAAGGTGTAGTTAAAAAGGTTCAAATGTCATAATAATTCCTGTAGTAATACCTGTAGTACCAAAACAATTTATTTTAGAAATTATTAGTTATACTGCATTTTTTTGTACTTAAACTATTCATGTGGTGTGACCGTCCGCCTTTAAGGATGATTTTTAAACTAAATCTAAAACTCTAAAACTCTAAATCTAATCAAATTTATTTTCTCTTTTTTTGGGGGCATATTTTCTGAAGTGTTTTTAGTCACAAATGAAATTTCAGCTTTCTTGAATAGATATTTCCCCCATAATATTAAAGGAAATATTGTCCAAGTGTGTCCATTTTTCAAATACCATGTTTCCATATTTTCAAATATCAATATCATTTCCATATGACTCAGAACTTAGATTAACATCCCAACCATATTTTAGAAAATACAATTATTTTAAGGTTTATTCTCTGTTGCACCACATGACATTTTTTAAATGCCATAGCCAATTCATGTACATAAAAAAAAACAAACAAAAATGCTTAATATAGATGTCAAATATAGATTTATGCACTTGACATTGTAAATATTTGAAAAAGTTCAATAGA
Organism: Scartelaos histophorus; assembly: GCA_000787155.1. Taxonomy (NCBI): domain Eukaryota; kingdom Metazoa; phylum Chordata; class Actinopteri; order Gobiiformes; family Gobiidae; genus Scartelaos; species Scartelaos histophorus. Next base: position 30,314 of record KN491480.1, on the reverse strand, counting down.
AACTACATTTTAAATTTGCCCTTTGACGTCATTGACCCACATGCGGAGTCGGCAAGATAAATGATGACATTAAAGATTCACTGCGCATCTTTTCGGGTGGACAGGCCCCTACTTACTTGTCTCCATGGAGAAGTTATTGCTTTGATAGGAATGTTCCATGTTATAACATTAAACATTTCTATTTAGCATTTATTCATTTTGGGTTTTAGTGTTCTCAAATATAAACTAATTCTTGTGTGAAGAGGGATGACTCTCCACAGATCTAAATTGTAATGTTGACTAATGCTATAACCTGCTTGTCTCCCTTGTTTAATCAAAGCAATAATATTTCCTTGGAGACCTGCAGATGTTGAACCTTTTACTACAAATGTTACGCAGTGCACCTTTATGACTATAAGAGGTATCACATGGCTTGAATTTTTTCCAGTTAATTGTAAACTTGTGTATTTAATTTCTTTGATCATAGTTTAAACATGTAAATGTGATTTTCAAGGTTGCAGTGTTGACCAAAGGTGTCACAGTGGATCAGGCATTCACCCAGCACCACAGGGTGAACAGGTGTAAAACCACACCACCTTGTTTGTTCCACTGAGCTCCGTGCACTGAGGTGGAGTCAAAACAATGGTTGGTTAGACACTTCAGTAAATATGTTCTTTTTCTGTGGTGAGGGAACAGATGTGAGGAGCAAACAACAAATGTAGAATTGTGCAGGAAAGAAGAAGAGAGCTTCTCCAAAGCCTGCACTTCAGGAGTTAAACACTTCAGCATATTCTAAGGCTGTGGCTGAGTTTGTAGTCAATTTAAATAACAGAATCTGATAAATATTGGTTCCAAAATATCGACAAAGCTCATTAGTTGGTCTGAGTTCTAAACAACGACCATGAAATAGCATGTTTCGGTCGATCTTTAGTTTTAAATCAATTTACCTCCATGGAAACAAACTGATAATGCAAACAATAATGCAATCATACACACTATACTGCCCAAAGTATTCACTCACCTGCCTTGACTCGCATATGAACTTAGTGACATCCCATTTTTAATTTATAAGCTTTAATATCACATCGGTCGACCCTTTGCAGCTATAACAGCTTACCCTTCTGGGAAGGATGTTCACAAGGTTTTGGTTTATGTTTGTGGGAATTTTTCCAACTTGGGTGCATGGAATCATCCAAAATCTCTTGGTATGCCAAAAACATTCAGAGATACTTTCATTGGACTAAGAGAACAAGCCCAGCTCCTGAAAAACACCTCCACACCATAATCCCCCTCCACCAAACTTTCCTCTTGGCACAATGTGGTCAGATAAGTGTCATTGTTCTGGAACTGCCAAACAAACACTTGTCCCTCAGATTGTCAGATGGAGAAGTGAAATTTGTCACTCCAGAGAACACATCTCCACCGCTCTAGAGTCCAGCGGTGGCAGCTTTACCCCACTGCATCCAATGTTTTGCAGTTGATGATGTATGACTTGGATGCAGCTGCTCAGCCATTGGAAACCCATTCCATGAAGCTCTGTGCACTGTTCTTGAGCTAATCTGAAGGCCACATGAAGTTTGGAGGTCTGTAGTGAGTGAGCATCTTGACTTGTTGCACAGGTGGCACCCTCTCACAATACCATGCTGGAATTCACTGAGCTCCTTTGAGCAACACATTCTTTCACAAATGTTTGGAGAAACAGTCTGCATGATGAGGTGTTTGATTTTATACATATACACACATACACACACACACATATATATATATATACCATGTAAATCTGTTTTTTCTTCAGTTTTCACTATATGTGCATTGCATCACCATGGCAACTCCTAAACATTCTGTCATTAGTGATAAATGTAGAGCACCTCCAGCATGAAGTATCAATAGCACACACATACAGTTTTACCTGTTCTCTACTTGAACACATCATGTCTAATGAGAATAGCTCAGAATCTCCACAGTGCGTCTCTGAGTTCTATAAATACTGGGTTGTGCACTGGGCGATAATTGGCTGCAGGTGCCGGGGTTTTGGTGCCGAAGATCGTTTTTGCCAACTAGCATCACAGGGCACATAATGGGCACTGTGCGTCAGGCCGGATTTATCACACTGACTTTCCATGGCTTTACATAGACTTACAACAGGCAGGGATGGTTTTCAAGCTAATAACTGAACATCTAAATCTAAACAACTGATTTAAAGGTGCATTGTGTAACTTTTCTGGTGGAGGGTCTGTCACCTGCTCTATCTGGTATGTTCCACAGTATGACATTAAACAGCTCTACCTTCCATTTATGCAATTACAGGTGATATTACAGCTCAAGAATATATATAAAAACAGGTATTCTGACTGTGAGTGGGATGCCTCTCCACAGATCTGACCTGTAACGTGGTCTGGTTTGGTCTCCATGAAAATAGAAAGGTTTACTACCAGTGAAACTTTACAGATGAAGCAAAAACATCTCCATGGAGACACACTTTTGACAAAGCCTCCTCCAGAACAGTTACACAATGCATCTTTAGCATTAGATACAAACATAATCATTCAAATTCAAATAACTAGAATAATGGGACAATTTTAGATTTTTTGTCGTGTTTACATGCACAAAAGGTGACATGTTTGAGGTAATCAATGGATGAGTAGCAGCTGCACAATGAATTTCAAAAAGAGGCAAAAGGAAAAATTTAATTTGTCAACTGGACAACTGGATTCTACCTGGACGACTGAGGGATTTTACCCACAGTGTTAAAAAGAGTGACATTGTCCACTTATCAAAAGGTTGGGGTTCGAATCCAGCTCTGAGCATAAACGTGGATGATTGAGTGGACAGATCCACTGACCCACAGGTTAGTGGTGCGATTCCAGCTCCCACAGATGATTACAGTCATTGTGTCCTTGGGCGAGAGACTTAACCTCCTCACCCCAGCGTCTGTGTACACTGGTGTATGAATGTGTGAGCTAATGGACGAGTGGTGCCTTGATATAAAAGTGTTACCATTTACCAAAGCAAGATGCATTTCAAAATAACTAATAACATTCCCTCTTTCTTTTTGTCTTTGTAACATTAGTTTGCTTTTTTGCATATTTTTAATCAAAAACTGCACAGATTAGGAAGAAGTTAGTACCTGTGGTAAATATTTATCATGGTTGTACATAGTTTAACAGTTTTGAAGAAAAGCACAAAAATACAGGAAGTATCGCTGAGTTCCAAAAACAGAATATCTCTGCCCATGACATCAACATGGAATACTCCATCCAATGGAGACGTCAGGAGATGTCCTCCCCTCAGCTGCTCCTGCCCCAGGGGAGGAGCAGCAGCTCTAGTCTGAGTTCCACCTGTGTAAGTTCCTCACCCTAGCTCTAAGAGAGCACCCAGCAACTCTGTGGAGGAAAGTCATTTCAACCACTTGTGTCCATGATCTTTACCCAAATTAAATTACCCAAAGCTCATGACCACAACTGAGGGTGAGTTTTTTATTTATTTGTTTATTTTATTTATTTGTGTGTGTGTGTGTGTGTGTGTGTGTGTGTGTGTGTGTGTGTGTATGTGTGTGAAATTTGTAAGCTAAACTGTACTTAAAGTTCATGAAACTCAGAGATGCTGTTCTCCAGATGAGGCTATAGCTAAATACAACACAGCTGCTTCCTGCTTTATGCATATTGCACAAACAACTGCTGCTGTGATTGATGTGAATCTATCTCTCACCCAAGTCTCTCAAAGTGTGAGTTTTCCTCCCCATGTCTCAGCCACTGGAGTTTCTGCCAAGTAAGTGTCTTGTTTCCATGGCGACAGAGCGCGCTCAGTGCATGGGGCGTGGACGCAGGGAGAGACAGTCTGTTGTTGTGCTTAATGAGCTCTGTTAGAGGCACCTCTGACTGCACGGCCAGTGCTAAACTAATGATGCACAGATACTGTGCAGATTACCAAACCCAGTGGATCACAAAAAGTACAGTTTGCTCCCAGGTAGACGGTGTGTGAAATGTAGGCTGTCAAATCAAGCGGAAATTGAAACTTGATATGAAATAATTAAGTTAACATTTCTAAGCTGAATTCTTCCCTCTAACAGAAAACACTTTGTTCCACCTGTGCTGTTATTGGCCCATCACGTTTTACATGTGAGTCTATTCTAATTTACGCTGGCAAAAATACTCTTTTTATGGGAGCGTGTTCCCGTTATAAAAATATAATACTTTGTTGAATTCTTTATCACTATGGCAACAGTTATAATTCCTCATCATTCTAAACTAAATGAGTATAAGTACAGAGCTTCACACTACAAGATTTTTCGGTCTTAAATTATTTTTAAACGTGCGACAAAAGGAGACTCTTATGAGGCTTAAAATCTCTGATCACAAAGACTGCAGTGGGATATGTGTGCGGATCAAAGGATATAAAGTTGTGAGCGAGATCATGTCAGCTGTTTACTGTCTACAGTAAAACCACTCGCTCTGAAACTCTTAAGTGTTCAAAAGATCAGAGTACTTCAAATATATGATTTTTAAAGCGTAAAAGATTGGAGATAAAGTCCACAGGAAGTAGAGTTGCCATCGTTACTCTGCAGCTTCACCTCGATCTGTGGGCTGTGTGGATGTTAAGTGACACACAAGAGGAACTATCTCGCCTTTTTACTTTTAAAGAACACCTCAAACTTCTTTAAAAAGCAAGTTTGTTTTGCTTATTAATTTCCATTGCCTTAAGCGGAGGGTCACTTAAAAGCCTTCTGGGTTTTATGACCTTTCCTGCACTGTTCTGTATTTTTTTCCCTATGTTTTGTGAGTACCTTTTGTCTCTTTAAACGCTGAGTGCAAACACTAATTAAAAAAATTAATAAAAAATGGGTTTGCAGTGCAGTTTTGTGGACTGGATTTCATTATTTGCAGAGGATGATGTCTGTGAATAATGTGGTAAACTAACCTTGCAATGCATGAATCGCTGCATTTTGAGAGACTATTTTCTTAGATATCAGTCCGCTGCTATTAGGAAGTAGAACTCGCTGCTGCTGCTGTTCACATAAATTGACATAAATCCTTCAAATGCAAAGCTGGTTTTAAGTGAGTTTCTAAAATTATTCTATTGACACAGACATTCACATTGATAGTCTGGCGTAATAATAGATTTGCCTCGGGTGTTTTGTGGAGTGAGTAAGACTATTTTAGTGTCAGGCTAACTAAACCCATTGACATGCGCTAGCCTAGCATCAGCGACCTCTGCAAATACAAGGACTGGATGGATTATTTTAAAAAGTGATTCCACACATCTACAACACTCTGGCTCACTAGGAAATGAGGCCCTATGCCCAAAATTCCAGAGTGTCCCTTTAAAGTCTAACAAAGCCACAGACAGTGCAGTGCCTACAGTTTGGATCACAGCCCCAGGGAATGTCAGATGCAAAACTGTTGTGTTGTGTATTAATAGCAGCAGGGAAATGGTGGGCAGTGAACAGAAATGTTATAGTTATTAATATATTTCAGCGTTTTTTTGTAATAACCCGGTGCATGTGCAATTTATCATGTCTATTGAAAGAAGCATTTAAAAAATAGGCCGTTTAAAGGTTCTTGAAGTGTACTTAGCCACTTGTTTGTATAATGAAAGTATGTCAACACTCAAAGACTCTCAAAGGGCCTATATTACATTTAGTTTTCTCTTGTTAGCCATGTTAGAATGTTCTTTCTTTAATAAATTGCCAATTGATTTGTGCATTATAAATTGTCTCACATCTAGATGTCACTGTGTTTATAAATTGCCTATTCATTTGTGTATTATAAATTGTCTCACTTAATAAAAAAAAAAAAAAAGTAATTGTAGCGGTCCACTATGTTTGAAAGATAAACAGTTCTAACCAGCTGTTCTGTCCCCATGCAAAGCTTCGGTTGTGAAGATGCTGTTGCCAAATCCACGGTTTTATTGCATTAGCCCAGTGTTGGTAACTACACCGGAAGTCGTCATCCGCACGATCCATGTATTATTCGTTTTTCAAAATGAAACTAATGAAAAAATGGATAACAATTCATTTTATCAGTTCGATTTTGTGTTTAAATAGTAAAAACAGATAACAGGCGTTTCCCGTTTTGCGTCGCATGGATGTAAGCCAACAGCTTCTCAGAGTTCCGAGTCGGGCCACCTGAGGAATCTTCAAGTCGGAAAGATAAGCACCATAAACCAAGACTGATCTAACAGGTTCAGACCCGGTTTAGACCTGGTAGAGTCCCAGCTGGAGTTTGATTATTTGAAATGAATAAAAATGAATCGTTTTTGAACCATTTTTTAATTTTAGTTTTGAAGAAAAATAATGAAGAAAAGAGTTTTTTTTTCTTCTTTGTTTTCTAATTTGGGTTTTATTTTGAAAAATGAATGAATAATACACTGATTCGAATATTTCCAAACGTCGTCTGGCAAGTGTGAAGAGAGCCTATTTCAACCCCATTTCAAGCATCCCTTCTGAGCTAAAGTTAAAAGGTACTTGAAAACTACTGCTTCATGACATCACGAGGTGGAACAGACCATTTGGAGCTTTGGAGATGTAGACAGACTAATAACGCAGGATTATTACTCAAACATGTAAATGAAACAAAACACAACTCCAGGTCTGTTTTTGAAGAGGTAACAACCTTGTAACTTGTCTTAAAGCTCACGAGAGTCCGTTTTGTGTAACACAGGAGCTTTAATTTGCTAACCCAGTGTTTAGATCATCATCCATCTTTATGTGAGGACTGATGCAGCCTGTGGTAAAATAAAGCACTATTACATTCTCATACGTACCTCTGGAGACCAGCCCTCTCGCCCCCCCTCCTCTCGCCCGACCCCGTCTCCATTAGCTCCTGCCCATTAATCAGTGCTGCCTCTAGTGCCGGGTCACGTGACTGCAGCCGAGGACAGCTTTACAATCGCAGCCAACTGTTCTCCACCCTTAAGAGGTGTGTTTATCCCAGCGGAGGACGACTAAGTTTAGGCGGTGCTGGAAAAAACGCAACGGCAGACCCAACAATGCTGCGAGGAAATCAAAAATTGCTTTGTCAGTGGTGAGCTTTGAGTTTAGGAAGTGATATCGTATTGTGTATTCTGTGTTGTGTGTGTTTTGCAATCACTCTGCTATTGTCTTCGAAAGTCTCGTATTACGCGAAACGGACTCTTCTGAGCTTTGAGTCACGTTTTAAGGCTGGAAATTCACCAAAACATACCTGGAGTTGTGTTTTGTTTCATTCTTGTTTGAGTAATCCTGCGTTATTAGTGTGTCTACATCTCCAAAAATGCTCCGTTCCACCTTGTGATGTCATGAAGACGTCGTTTTCAAGTTCACAGCCAACTTTTACCTTTTGTTCAGTAGACACGGGCCTGAAATCATCCAAAAAAATGATTCCAGTAAAGGCGTATAGAGTTTAAAACCAAGTGGACTTCCTTAAGACATGACATCACAAGGTGGAACAGTGTTTTCAACCTAAACATTCAAGGTTTTAGCTCTTCAAGGCGAGTGAAAGAAAGAAAACGCAACTCCGGGTAAGTTTTTGGGGAGGAAACATTTAAAAATAGATCAGAAAGTAGCATAAAAATCTGCATTTTAAAGCGCACTGTGGCAGGATGGTTAGCAGTCCTGATTGGGATTTTTTTTTAATTTTACACTTGATTTCGATACTAAGTAAAAGAGTTAGTACCTAATACCAATTCCAATACCATGATG
>KN491480.1:10410-22620 GCA_000787155.1 Scartelaos histophorus | reverse complement strand
CACTCTTTCTTTAGACAATAGACAATTTAAACAGTATATTGCAGTACTTTATTTTATGTTTCAAGTTAGTCTTATATATGTGGTAATACAGGAAGTGCTCCACTGTGTTTTCTAACTCAATACACCGTTACTTGAGTCGTTTGGATCATTTCAACCCTAAAATTTCCACTTAAGGTAAAGAGTTCCTCAAATTTGTGTGCACTGTGTAACTTTTCTGGTACAATTTATTTATTTATTTTTAAATCAAAAACATGTATTCTACTGTAAGCGGGCGCACCTCTCCACAAACCGGACCTGTAAACTGGCAGGGTGCTTGTCTCCATGGAAACAGGTGAGTTTAAAATTGCATTGTAACATTTTTGGTGAAGCGTCCAGTTCTTTTCTCTGTGATGTTATTGCTTTGTCTGGAAGGTTCCACAGTACGGCATTAAACCTTTGTATCTTCATGTAGACCAAACCAGACCTAGTTACAGGTCAGGTCTACGGAGAGGCGACCCCGCTCACTGCCAGAATGCTTTTCTAAGAATTTAAAGATAAGGTAGAGCTGTTTTATGTCATACTGAGGAACAATAGAAGGCATCTCCATGGTGACGAATCCTTTTTATCCTTTTATAACAATTGTAAATATTAATTAAAGTTTTATTCTAATTGAGAAACGAGAAAAATATGTTAAAGAAAGTGAAGTTTTCAGCATATTGATGACACTGCTATAGGGAGAATTCCTAAAGTCTGTTACAGTTTACAAAATAAAAGTTTTTTCCTATGTTTGTGTTTGTCAGATAAGAATTTCTGTGCACATTAGAGGAGGTTTGCTACTTAATAGTTCTGGAAAGTGACAGCTAGTGTGATGTCACGATTTCCCGCCATTAAGTACAATTTTACAGAAAAAAAGTAAAAATGTTGAAAACGAGTGTGATTTTTTTTTTTTTTACACAAATGTTATATGTTAACATTAACATGTTTAATTATGTAAATTATTAGTTAAACGATTAGTTGTTTTTTCAGTTTTTGATTTTGTGTTTGATGAATGATGGAAAAAAACGGATAACGGCCGTTTCCCAAACCAAACTCCTTGTTGTAATATCCAGTGTGGAGTATTAGTGAACTACTGAGTCACTGAGACTAAACCAGGCCCAGTACTGGTTCATTCCTGATTCATTCCTGATTCAGTCCTGGTTTAGTGCTTTTTCAGTATATAGAGAAAATAGAGAAAAGTATTTAGAGAAAAATCACACATACAGTCTTTCAAATTTCAAAATATGAAATGTATTAGGACATGTAACGTTTGGGCATTAGGCCTTTACAAACAAGTCAGACAAATAGAGAGTGAGAGCTCAGGTGACCATCTTAAATAGGGTGAGGCAAGCACCCAAGGGTGACCGGTCATAAAAAAGAAACAGTGTACCCAACAACATATAAATAAAAATACAAATACAAAGTAATCAATGCATAAACAGTGTAATATTAATAATAATGATCATAATAATAATAATAATAGTAATGCAAATAGTAATAATGGTAGTAGAAAGCACATGTACAACCCAACACAGAAGAGTAACATAATAATCACCCGACATTTACAAGAAAATACTTCAATTAAAATCATTATTAAGGCCTTTTGGAGCTGGAGTTTAGAGGGTGCGGATCCAAAATGCCTCCCTTTGTTTGAGTAAACGGTCGAGGGGACGTGCTCAATGCCACAGAAACAGAGTGAACAAATGTATTTATTTATTTATTGATTGGTTTATTAGGACAGTTACAATTACATTAAGCACAATGGCAGAGATGTTTGTACCAGATTGTAGCTCAGAGCTATTTTCCATCTGTCGTCCTGGGAAGGGGAGACAACACAAACACAAAACAACTGTACAATATACAAATATACAATACAATAAATATTTACAAGTTAAAAGTGCAATGTATAATGTAATGTAATGTAATGTAATATGATATTGTAACACTATTGGTCTGGTAATCTAGGGGCCATCAGGTGATACCCATAACTGATGGCAGAATACCCGTCTGGTATTGTTAGTGTGATGTCACAGGATGCTACAGGAGCTGTTTTTAGTCAAATGAGTACCAGACATAGGTACTTTAAAGCGCACAAGAGTCATTTTTGCGCAACATGAGACCGCTGAATAATGAAAACACCGGAGGCACTATACAAACCCCTTGTGTATACATACATTTCGTCCGCTCTATCATTTGAAATAACACATTACGGTCTTCAGTGGCTTTTCCCTGTCTACCGCAAATGTATATAAGTGAATCCATCAGGCTGTTATGAGAAGCCCTTATGTAACAAATCAGCAGCAGATGAACCAAAACATGGATCTTTGCTCAGCGGAGTGAAAAGCCAGCATATGCATCAGCCCGCATGTCACAAACAATAGATTCAAATCACGACTAAATACATAAATAAATAAGAGCAGTATGTTTGAGAGCTGGGCCTGCCCCCGTGTTGTTCTGAGAGAAATCCAATTATACTGAAAATACTGGAAAAGGGCCAGGCTGCAGTTTTACCTTCATGTCGGATTTGTTTGAGCGGAGAACGAAGCTGCCACCGTGGCTTCAGTGTTCGCCGAGAGCTTTGGGCCATAGCTGCTCTGTGTCTGCGTAGTGTCCAATGAAATGTTCTCTGTAATTTTGCTGTTGTTGTTTTGGTTGCCTAGGTAATTCAATAATAAAGGCGCACCATGGGACTTTTCTGGTGGTAGGTGTACAAGCTGATTTTGCTCACAGGTTGGTGTCATTGCACAATATGTATTTATCTGGTGTTTATCTAAAGGTGCACTGTGGAACTTTTTGGTTAGGTGTCCATTGCCTTCTTGTTTCTATGGAGATGTCATTGCTCAGCCTAAAATGTTCCACAGTATTACATTTAAAAGCTCTACACTCTAGTCTAAGACTAAAATTGTCCAAGTGATTCTAGTGAAGGTGTGTGGAGTTTAAAAACACAGTGGCTCTTTTTCTGTATCAACACATGACATCACAAGGTGGAACAGAGTGTTTTCAGTTTGGATTTGAGTGTTTAACTTAGCATAACATATATCAGAAGGTAGCATAATATGGGTAGCAATATGCTACTTCTGGCCAAAAATTACTCAAATAAAAGCATGAAAGTTTAAAAAAAAAAAAAAAAACACTGAAAAGAACACACACAAAAAAACCACAAAACCAACCAAACAAACAAAACCAAAACTACAAAAAATGTTTAATTGAAAATATAATTACCTTCTGCGACTCATTTTGCCACTCAAAAGCTGGAGTGAAGCCACAGGAAATGGATGATTCTTTCTCTATGGTTCATTTTCACAGAATTAAATATGATATTAATTTGGAGCGAAACTAAATATTTGTGATTATAATTAAATGAACACATATCATGGTTTTAACTACAACTGCAGACACAGAAAGCCACCTCTTCACCGTAGTATGTTATTATATTATAACCAGCACATTTTCATGTCTTTCTTTTGTTTTTATTTTTGAAAATTTATTATGGATTATATTTGAACAATGTACAACCCAATGAATAATCATAATCATAATCAAAATAATTGAGCAGTAGGAGGAGATAGGGGGTAGGTGAAAAGAGACTTTTTTCTAAGCACTAAACAAGATGGAAGCAGAACAATACAGAATTACTCAAATGCATGACAAATACCAAAAATTAAAATTTTGCTTTAAGAACCACTTAACTAAGGTCAAAATAAGTTGTGTACTGTCTGCATCTAATTATAAAGAGTTTTATTATCTGAGAATCAGAAAGTGCACACTCAGCATGCTAGCTGTGCTTATTAACGCATTGCAGTGACTAATAAGGATGCTCAGAATTGTTAAGTGAGAAATAACCACCATAAAATGAATGAGTTCAGTCACATGGGAGGAGCTCAGAGTAGAACCATTGCTCCTCACATTGAGGCTGAGGGGAGGGCATCCATTTCAGATGCTTCCTGGATGTCGCCCTGGGGAGGAGTTTATGTTTATACCAGAAGGAGGCCCCTGGGAAGAGCCAAGACCCACTGGACGGACTGTGAGTCTGGGCTGGCCTGGGAACACCTCAGGACCCACTGGAGGAGCTGGATGTGTGTTTGGAAAGAGAAGTCTGGTCCTCTCTGCTCAGACTGCTGCCCCTGTGACCCGGCCCCTGAACAAGCTGAAGAAAATGGATGAATAATTCTGTTTTTCAGGTTTTAATATAGTAAACATCAGGTAAGTGAAGTAATGGCAGTAGTAGTGGTTTAAGAACCAGTTTGTTTGTTTGCCTTCTAAGTAATTCAAATTGTGCTTTTGTTCATAACTGACAGACATCTTTTCCCTGTGAGTTATAAAGGAAATGTCTTGCAATTTCGATAATGAATGTACTGGGATTCTGTGTGCTCTCCTCAGTGCCTTAATTACACAGTGTCAGATATAAGTGATTTTAAATAGGCCTCGGCTCTATCGAGAACAGCTTGTAATTAACATCAGCATGGAGTCCTTTTCACATCTTTCCAGTTGCAACAGCGGTATAGGAAACACAGTCGTAGCAATCGGAATGTAATATGCAGTTTTATTTCAGTTAAGTTTGCATGAGCGCTCTCCATCCAGACGCAGCGCTCTGATCTGTCACAGCTGTGTTTTGGAAGTGGTTCGACTGGAGAGAGCAAGTAACATACAAGTGCTTAATGGTGCTTTTGATTTGCCGTCATAGAAACAAACAAACAAACATATTTTCAACGCTTTTCTCCACTTAATTGTCTGATTTGTGTCAATAAATCACGGTTGTGTATTAGTGAACTGTTTCATTATAGCCATCTGTTGCTTCTATGCAGTAATAAAGAAGATATAATGTGTAACTGTGAAACGAGACAAGACGAGATATTGACATAATTAGTAATACATAAAAGCTGTAATCCATTACATAATCCAGGCTTCATTATTTTTAATTTATTATATGTTATACTTTAGAGTCTTAAGTCTGAGGGCTTTAAATTTGATTTAAAATTATTTTTTAATAAAAATGTATTGCGCTTTAAAAAGACCATGTAAACAATTAATTCCTATTGATTATTCAGAATTAAATTTAAAGCCAATTAAAAAAATAAATAAATAAATAAAAAACGCCGGTAGTAGCTGATTGTGTTTTCTTCTATAACTCACCAGCTCTTAACTCTTTTATTGTCCAAGTCAAAGGGGAATTCGGGGGTAAAAAAAACCTCACAAGATCATTGTTCTCATGTGTGCACGATCTTACGGCTATTTTGTCTTGCAAGATCTTGTGGCAAACAGCAAACTACTGTGAAACTACTTGCTTAGTTTCTGTTTGTCAGCCAGGTCTTTTGAACTGCACTAAGTGAGAACTGTGCCTGAGTCAGATTAGCATAACAGACACCTGATGGCTGGTGCTACACCTATTAGCATACTGGCTATCACTATTACTTGTTTTGTTTTTGGTCTGAGGATGGAGTTGTAAATAGGAGATAAATGACGTCTAAGCCCCCTGTTCCTGTTCAGAAATGGATGATGTTTCCTAACAGAAATTAAACCAAATTCTCTCAAACCAAATTTATTTTCTCCGGTGATGGATCCTGCCTGGACAACTGAAGGATTACATAGATAAAACATACCTAGCGTTGTATATTTTGCTTGATCATCAGCATTAAGAAGCTCTGTTTGCATTTTGCCAGTTTTGTTGCGTCATAGATAAAGATGGCAGATCAGATGGCATTTACAGAGTTGTTAAGCCCATAGATTGATTATGTGGTCAAATTGTGTTCACAGGTGTTTATTACCACAGCGTTCAAAGGGACTTCATTTGCTTACTCTCTGATGTTCATTCCTGCAAGTTATTATTTTAAGTCAGAAATGTGAAATACTTATCCTAAGGTGATCAATAGGATATTTAAAAAAAGAATTAAAGAAAGGATTAAAGGCATTATAGATCCTATATTACGCCAACTTCACTCTTGTAATCTTTAAGACATGTTGGAATGCTGTTATTTTCTCAAAAACAGTTGGATGTCATGAAGACATAGTTTTCAAATGAACAGCGACCTTTGACCTTCAGTTCAGTAGAGATCGTCAATTCCAGGTCTGAAATCTTCCAAATGAGACTGTTGAAGGGGTATTGAGTTTAAAAACAAAGTGGCGCACTTCCTGTATTGCCACATGATGTCTCACATTCTCTCAAAGTGTTTCCTGAGAACTAAATATGCAGCATTTGTGTGTTAAAATGTGTGAATGAAACAAAAGACAACTCCAGCTATTATTGTGAGGAGGAAACAACATTATAACATGGATCAGAAAATAACGTATTTTTTTAAATTTAATTTGGGTGTCATAATGTGCAAATTGTCACATCGCCTGATTGTTATGTGTTGCAGTCCGTATCGTTTTCTCCAATCAGATGAGAGCCAAAACCATTACAAACAGTGAAGGGCCAGGCAAATATTAGCAGTGGAAATCTGTGTTTGAGTCCAGCCATGTGACGTCTGCGAGATGAGGGGGGTTGGATTTGTTATGATTGCTCCATGATGCATTCACTGGACAGAAACAATGGGGGAAACCTCAAAATCTCACCATAATACTCCCTACAACTGTACAACAACTCGCCCTTATGTAACAGATAATACTCTCTACAACTCTACAACAGCTTGCCCGTATGTGATATAATACTCCCTACAAATGTACAACAACTCACCCTTCTGTAACAGATAATACTCCCTACAACTGTACAGCAACTCAGCCATCTGCTGGTAACAAAACATCAACAAAACATAAAGTAATATATGGTAGCTTTTAGTCCTTCCTTCCTGTTAGATCCCAGTCTTTGTAGCATGCCCCCCCAGAGGTCAGAGGTCAATAGATTAGTGTTGTTCCTGTTTGCTCTGGAGCTCAGGGCCCCCTATGGGGACATTAGTTAGCGCACAGTCAAAGTGGTCGATGATTTCAGTCAATTCATTATGTGTTAAGTAAGAGTTAACCTGCAGTACAGCCCCTATAGTTTAACACTACGGCGGAGTGACTGGCTTACACAGCGTTTTATGGACATACAAAGCAAGTAGAGCTTATTTAATTAATTCATTAATGTATTCATTTTATTTTATTTTATTTTATTTACGTTTTTAATGGATTAGTTTATCCTAGAAAACAAGTTCGCTCCTCATCGCTGCACAGGACAACTAAAGAGCTACTAATACAAGCAGCAGCAAACAGACTTTTTCTTTGCATTGAAAATCAGGTTTTCAGATTCAGGATATTGCATGTCCTGAATAACATCTGTCAAGCTCTTGGAAATAATGTACATTTCCCAATGATAACCAGAAGATTCCTGTCCAGAAGTAATTTAGCTCCAACACATCAGTCATCAGGCGCTAAGAATCGTTGCATTGGTTTAGTAAACAGCGTCTTGCATCTGAGGAGTGTGTAAGAGTCAGTTAGGCTACAAATGTAGGGAGTTGGGAGTTGATTGATTTCATTCTTTTTGTTTTAGCCATCATAATTACAAGGCTGCATGTCTATAATGCTATTACTGACAATTCAAAACCAAAAAAATCCTCTATACAACCTTTTACAGCTATTTTTAATCTTTTATTCAGTAGAGATATGCAAGGTTTGTGCGTTAAACATTTGTGAATGAAACAAAACACAACTCCATGTATGTTTATGATGATGAAACAACATTATAACACCATGATTAGAAAAAAGCCTTTTAATATTGAAGCACCAACAGTAATCGGATCCAGCGGCTCCTGAGTGCTTCTTGCTAGCGCCTCTCAGGTGTGAAATGCTACCGCCAACCTGGGCTGGTGTAAAGTTACGGCTGCAGTCAATGACAGTTTTCTTTGCCTCAGACCTGAATCTCACAGTTCAGCTCCTCTTGTTTTTACTCTGTCACGAGCGGTTAGCATCACAAGGCGTTTGGTGCCAATTAGCACTTTGAACGCATGCGAGAGGACAATTAACATCTGCCTTAGACTGTCTCATGCGCCAACCAGCTCGGAAGGATAGGTTTTTACAGTGGTATTTACACTTGTGGACCTGGATCCCTCTTTTTTTTTCCCCTCTGTATTAAAGCCTCTATATTACACTGTTTGCTGTTATAATTTCATTTCTTCATCAAAAACATCCCTGGAGTTGTATTTTGTTTGATTTGCATGTTTAACACGTTTAACCCTGCATATTTAGGCTAAGTTCTTTTCTCAAATGGAAAAAAAACCCTGCCTTGTGATGTCATGTGGTAATACAGGAAGTGCTCCATTGTGTTTTTAAACTCCACACACCTTCACTAGAATCATTTGGATGATTTCAGACCTGGGATTGATGATCCTTACTGAACTAAATGAGCTATTGACTTGAAAAATACTGCTTCATGACATCATAAGGTGGAATGGATTATTTTTAGTTTTAAACGGACTAATAATAAAAGATTACTTAAACATGTGAATGAAACAAAATACGCCTGTTTTTGATGAGCTAACTACATTGTAACATAGATTAAAACTCAAGTCGATTTTGTAGGACATTTAAAGTGCATACAACAGGCCTGTATTGTTCTGTCATTCTGGCTTAATTTGGTGGAATAATATATGTTGGCAATGGTTTACATCATCCAGCAGCAATTTGCTAAGAAAAGTTTAAAAATAGGGAAGTACAGAGTTTTATTTTAGAAGATTCCATATTGATGACATGGTAAATAGTCATGGTCACATTTTTATACAGCGCTTTTCCACCTTTAAGGCGCTCAAACACAGAACTAATAACCCCTTCACTCACCAGTGTATGCAGACGCTGGGGTTAAGTGTCTTGCCCAAGGACACAACAACAGCACTCATCTGTGGGAGCTAGAATCGCACTGCCAACCTGTGGGTCAGTGGATTCGAAGCGGATCAGTGGACAATCATTTGGCACAATTTATGCAAGAAACACATTTCTCTGACACTTTAAACATGATTTAAACAAAATAAAGGTGGTTTTGTATCATTTTGTCAAATAATAACCCCTGTGTGCATTAGAGCGGCTTTGGCTCAGTGTTCAACATGGTTACAAGTAACAGTTATGGAATTTCCTATCATGATTTCCAACCAAGAGTGATACAAATTCAAACATGATTAGCTCGATCAAGTTGTATTTAGTCTTGTTTTTGAGGCTTGAGTGCTCAGAGTATTACAGTTTTTAGCCACTCATGTCCACTTCTCATTACGCTGCTGTGAAATTAGATGAAAAATAAAGACTCCAAATGATGCATAGCCATTTTTCAACAATAAAAACATCATTGAAAATCTGCTGCTTGATATAGTGAAACGCCACTAGGAGCAGGAAGTGCCTGTAAGTTCTGCACCGTTCTCGAGATAATAAAGTGCTCCATTGTGTTTTTAAACTCCATAGATATTTAGTACAATCATTTGAATGATTTCAACCCTGAAATTAAACTAAAGGTAAACGGAAGCTGATGTAACACTTAATGACATCACAAGGTAGGAAGGAACTTTGGAACTTTGGAACAAGGAACTTTGGAGATGTAGACTAATAAGAAAAGTTTACTCAAATGTGTGTGAATGAAAAAAAAAAAACAACTCCAGCTTTGTTTTTGAGGAGGAAACAACTTTCTAACACAGCTTAAAGCAATTTGTAACTTTTTTGGGTCCAATATCTGCTTGTGTCCATGGAGATGTTATTGCTATGTTATTGCTATCGTAATGATGGGCTACATTAGAGGTCAGATCTGTGGAGAGGCAGCCCTATTCACAGAGAGAATTACTGTATTTTTGAGCAATAGAAACACCCATAATAAATAAATGCTAGATAGATTTGTATTTGTTTTAATATTGGACCATCCACCAGAAAAATTGTGCATTGCAGCTTCAAAACTCACAAGACTCCATTCCATGTAATATAAGACCTTTAATACTAGTTACCTGAAACAAAAGCACTATTTATCTATAAAGTTTCAGATTTTTTTGACACCATCCTCACCACAAGAGGCAGAAGTAGGTACGCCAGCCAAACCTGCATAAATCACTGAAGTTAAATAGGTGAGGTGGTAAATAAGAGCTCTAGTTTATCCATCCTAAAACTCTGTGCTACATTCAAATCCCCGGCGTACGCCCCAAATATGCCACGGCACATAATTGAGAATTCTCGACTCACCTTGAAACGCTTTCCCCGTCGCGGTGTGATCCGGCCCCAGCTCTCCAAGCCCAAGGACACGACGGCGAGATGCGACGGGCGAGCGAGGAGACAGGTGCGGGGGTGAGATAGGGCGTCAGACGAGAGCGGCGGCGGCGGCGTTCATCTGTCAGCATTGTTCCCCCGATCTGAGCCGGGAGAGTCGGGTTCATTTTTCCCGCTGATGGCTGTTGTGTTTGGGCCAGCGCCGGGTAGTTTTTCAGCCTCGTATCGGACGCTATCTGGGTTCATCTCGTTGCGGCCTGCACAGACCGCAGCCGACGCTCACGTGCTGGGCTGGAAATGCGATACAAAACACTACATGTGGAGAGGAGATGTGACGGTGAATTCGTTTATGGAGTCTTATAGTTTCAAGTGCTTTCTGGAATGGTTGAAAAACAAGCAAAGACTGTGGTTTCAATGGAAAATGAAAAGCCATGAACAGTAAGAACATATTTTTGCCCAGTTTGGTGACTTTTACATCTTTTTTTTCTAAAGGTTCACACCAAAAACACTTTACCTTGCATGAAAGAACATAAATGATCACCTTCAAAGCTCGTTTAAGTCTCGCACCGAGTTCCATCCTTGGGCAGGTCCCTGTTCCAAAGTCCAGGCTCCGGACGAAGGCTGATGGGGCCTTTTCACTGGAATGACCTGCCTGAAGAGATAAGACTAACACCATCCCTATCACTTCGTAAAACTCACTTTTATCAGCCTTCCTTTAACTGGTTCTAGATAGATTTTAGTATTCTATCTTTTAGTTATGTATTTATTGAATTGTCTGCTTTTGTATGCCTGTTTTATTTTGACGCTTTTTGTATTGTTCATTTTGTAAACCTTGCAGCTTATTTACGTGACATACACAATATTAAATACTTGTTAATTCGAAGGACAGTTCATACTTCGTACCTTTTAAGCAGATCATCTTCAACATTTCTTTTAAACACTTTTGACATTTTGAGTTTTTCATTTAGATTGTTCCATAGGCTCACACATTTGATTCAAACACATTTTTTCATTGTTGTTGTTCAGTTGTTGTTTTTTTTTTTTTATTTATTTATTTTTTTTTTCAATCCTTTTCAGATTATAATTACTTTCTCTCTTTGTAAATTTTCTTTGCAAATTAGTGGGCAAGATGTGCTTTATGATTTGCTTTATATGTAATTTTTCAACCAATTCATTGCATTTTAATATTTTTAGTTGTATAAATAGTGGATTTGTTGAGTCTCTGTATCCACTTCCACTGACAATTCTTACAGCTCTTTTTTGTAAAAGGAAAACTGGATTAACAACGACTACAATGCTCCCATATCGTATGAAATGAACTGCTTGTTTTTCCTGTGCCCATTGTGACCAAGAGGCGAGCTAAGAAGCTAGCTGGGGAGCTACCTATGGACATTTGAAATCCTTTATACATCATATGTGGCCCAAGAAGTTTTAGAGGAAATACTCCAAGACCTTCTAGAGGAAATATTCCAAGACCTTCTAGAGGAAATACTCCAAGACCCTTCTAGAGGAAATACTCCAAGAACTTCTAGAGGAAATACTCCAAGACCCTTCTAGAGGAAATATTCCAAGACCTTCTAGAGGAAATACTCCAAGGCCTTCTAGAGGAAATATTCAAAGACCTTCTAGAGGAAATACTCCAAGACCCTTCTAGAGGAAATACTCCAAGACCTTCTAGAGGAAATACTCCAAGACCTTCTAGAGGAAATGCAGAGGGAATGACACTGCTGTGATGTGTTAAACTGCATTAAAACTTTTGACTGACACACAAAGGCCACTGCAATGCATAATGTAAATGTATTGCAGTGGCATCCTTTTCTCTTAATAAATGAATAGTTATAACTTGTGGTGTCATGCATGTTTTCAAAGACGGCGAATGCCAGAATAGTGGAGCAGTTACAGCCAGACTGAGGCGTTAGTATATTGCCCAAAGAAAGCCAAACGTTCAAACATACAATTCTGCCAAAATTTCAAATATTTGATCATTAAAGTCTGAAATTGTGTGGATGCATTTCTTGGGTTTCCTCACGGTTCCTGCTTCCTGTGGTA
>KN491480.1:0-10365 GCA_000787155.1 Scartelaos histophorus | reverse complement strand
AAGCAGACATTTATGGAGATTTGAGAAGGTGTCAACGACCTGGAATCAATGCTGTTATTATTAATTCATTGCACGACATTGATCTGTTATCGACATGAGTGCTATTGGCGGTCTATTTTAGGCAGGGGTTAACTCAAAATCAGATACCCCTGGCCCGTTTAAAGGTCATAGACCAGCAGTGTTTGAACGTTCACACCAATGGAGATGTGCCATTTGAACACAGAGGCCGAGGCGCTGGACCCAACGCACAAAAGGACGGAGTAGAAAAACTGTGAAAACCGATTATCCCAATGGAATGGATGGATAGTTTCTGTATTATTGCTGCGTTAACTGTAATGTTCAATACGTGCTTACGAGAGATGGGAAGAGGCACGATTTCTATGAGATCAAGACGAGGTTTTTAGATCATTTGAATATATAAACCTTGCCATTCAGTTCAGAAGTTTTGCTGTATTTAATTTCACAGTTTTACCGTTATTTTAGAGGCACTTTTTTGTTTGGTTTTTTGCTGTTCAATTGGAATTACTCAACAAAGTTATTCCTTTTTTATTCAAGGCAAATGTAAAAACAAGGGGAAAAAATTGAAAAATGTGTGCATAATCTTGCAATTTTGTCTCTTGATCTTATGGTACAAGATCAGGTCCCATCCTTAGTACTTTTTTTCTTTTTAGAATCTTTTAAAAAAAAATCTTTAGTAAAAAATGACTAAAAAGCACAACTTCTCTAGAATCATGTGGATAATCTCTACTCAAAAAGGCCCAAAAAAACAAAACTTGAAAACTATCACTACGTACGTAATATTCCTCTTTAGATGTGATTTTATATTTTATTACTTTTTTCCTATTTTATTTTTACATGTACATTTACATTTATATAATTATGCCTTATTTGACGCCCATTATTTATTTTTTTTCTTTGTTATTAGCATTTGGGCTTTCCCCCACTAGCTCGTCGCCATCTTCTTCGGGGGAATGTTGTGGCACCCGTTCCTTCTTCGACATATCTTCACTCATTTCGAAACTTCTAATTGATTTCTGCCCTCGTTTGGTTCTACCTCCGCTCATAACTCTACCAGTAATTTTGTGTGTTAAAAAAATCGAGTTTAGGAGGTTATTTTTGATTGGTTGGGTTGGAGCTATACAGCTATACTTCCATTCACTGCCGAGTCAAACCGGAAGAAAACCTTTTTCTTTGTTATTATATTATATTGTGAGCTACTGTGTCCAAACTAAATTCCCCCGTGGATCAATCAAGTTGTCTAAGTCTACATGACATAAATATCAGAAAAATTTTGTTCAAGAGTTTTAGAGAATGTTTGATATTTCATGATAATGTTTGATAATAATTCAATTGTGGATGTTTCATTGTATTTAATCTATGTTTGAATCAAATGTATATAATCTAAGGTGTGCAAATGTAATTTATTATTATTTTTTTTTTTACTTTTTATGTTATACTATATGTGTAAAATAAAATAAAATAAAATAAAATAAAATAATAAAGGGTTATTCAAACATGTATGAATGAAACAAAAACCAACTCCAGGTCTGTTTTTGATGAGGTTACTGTGAGAAATATCTTTGTAGAATTTCATTGTTTTATGTGTCCTCTGTGTGTTAGTAAGGTTACGGGGGTAGAGTTGAAGGGACTGGTGAATATGTGGTCATCACAGGGGTCAAACGTGTAACCAGCTGTCCTTGTACTGAAAGGCATCCTGCTTATTAGGTGTTTAAACTCATAGCATTCTTGACAATGCTACTATTTGTACTGAAGACCATCCTGCTGACCATGTGTTTAAACTTAAAGCACTCTGGACAACACCTACTATTGTTTTGAAGACCATTCTGCTGGGTACATGGTTAACTCGTGAAGGTGCAGGCCATTTGTACTGAAAACATACTGCTAGTTACATGATAAACACCAGGTGCTGTAGAACAAAGGATGCTATGTCAAGATGGTAGTATTTAAACCTCCCGCTTTCACTGTACTAGAGAGACGGTTTGATAGAGACGGTTTGAAGTGAGACAGTTTGTCAGAGGCTGTGTTGAAGAAGAGACAAATGAATGATGACCTGTAACTGCATCTGCTTGAGTCAGAATTAAAAGAACCAAACGCAACTACATCAAGTCTCCTGGACTCTTGTTTTCATCGCCTCCTAAAAAGCTAACATTACAATAGTCTAACATGGCTAAAACCTTACAAGAGGCAAGTTTGTGTCATACTTTTAACCAATAATACTCTTTTAACCAATAAATAATAATATAATAATTTGCGCTATGTATAAAACTTGACATTTTATTGTCCCGGTGGGAAATTTTCCACCTTTTACCTTTTGTTTAGTAAAGATTGGCAAATCCAGAGCTGAAATCTTCCAAATTTTGTGAAAGTGTATTGAGCACTTCCTGTATTACCGCATGACATCACAAGTTGAACGAGAAGATGTGCAGGGTTTGTGTGTTAAACGTGTGTGAATCAAACAAAACACAACCCCAGGTTTGTTTGTGATGAGAACATGTTTTAACAGATTAGAAAATAGCGTAATATGAGCCTTTTAATATACACGTAGCGGCAAAAACTATAAGTATCCTCTAACGTCTCCATTAGCGCTGTGCATACGTGAGCAGTGGAGGTTGCCAGATAGTCGATTTGTGGACAGCCAGATGCCGTGCTTTGGCTGCTTTTAAATTGGACACTTCTGACTCTTTTATGGGGCTTCTGAATAAATAAAGAGGGAGAGTGAGTGGCCTCCACACAGACAGGAGGTGGCATTTGTCCCAGTCGCAAACAGGCCTCCTTTTAGCGCCTGTGTACACTCTCCTGGCACCGTTCTCGAAGATGCACCTCGGCCAAAAAACGTACGACAATGGGGTGAGGTGTTACTCAAGGGTTTCAAGTAGTTCAAAGGAGTTTAGAATAAAGAAAGGTTGTTCAAAATCCTTCAAACCAGGAAGATATTGTTTTTCTATATATCCTGAAGCCCGTCCAGTGGTTGTAAATAAAACCCTTCCATTCTAAAGCCTGGTGCCCTTCCATACTTTAGCATCAATGTGTTTTCAATGGGAAAGTTAGCTTTAGCCTCCAAGCAACACAAACTATGAAAAAGGGGCTGTTTTGGTGACTGACAACCAATTAAGTTAAAGAGATAGTTTGGGTTTTTTTGACATAAATCTGTATGTCGTCCCCATCATCAGCATGGAGCATTAACAGTGACTTAGTGAGTTCTTGCCCGGTTTTGGTGCTGAAGAAACTAGTCCGGCAAGTTGGCTGAGTCATGAAAATAAAGTGTATTTCTTCTCAAAACAACATGTGTTGAAAAGAGTTGACGAAAAAGTTAGACCTCATAATTGGTTGGTGCTATTTTCTCTCCCTTTGTATCACTGCACTGCCGCCTGTATGTGTGTGTGTTTGTGCATTTGTGTGTGTTTGTGCATCTGTTTGTGTGTGTGTCTGTACATCTGTATGTGTGTGTGTGTGTGTCTAAATCTCTCTGTGTGTGTCTGTGTTTGTACATCTGTGTGTGTGTCTATGCATGTGTGTGTTTGTACATCTGTGTGTGTGTCTGTACATCTGTGTGTCTGTGTGTGTGTGTGTGTGTGTGTGCATCTCTGTGTGTGTCTAAACGTGTGTGTGTCTGTCTGTGTGTGTCTGTGCATGTGTGTCTGTACATCTATATGTGTGTGTGTGTGTGTGTGTGTCTGTACATTTGTATATGTGTGTGTATGACTGCATCTGTGTGTCTCTGTGCATGTGTGTCTACATTTGTGTGTGTGTTGGTCTGTACATCTGTATGTGCATCTGTGTATGTATATGTATGTGTGTGTGTGTGTGTGTGTGTGTGTGTGTATGTGTCTGTACATCTGTATTTGTGTGTCTGCATCTGGTGGTATCTGTGCATCTGTGTGTGTGTTTGCATGCCAGTAACTTTGTGTGTATGTCTGCATGTGTGTGTGTGTGTGTGTGTGTGTTTGCATGTGTGTGTGTTATGTGTGTGTTTCTAAGTGTTTATCTATGTGTGCGTATGTGCATCTGTGTGGGTACGGGTCTGTGTGTGTGTGTCTGTTTGTGCGTGCATATGTGTGTGTGTGTGTGTGTGTGTGTGTGTGTGTGTGTATGTGCGTAACTTCAAAGCTGCCTCTAA
Organism: Scartelaos histophorus; assembly: GCA_000787155.1. Classification (NCBI taxonomy): domain Eukaryota; kingdom Metazoa; phylum Chordata; class Actinopteri; order Gobiiformes; family Gobiidae; genus Scartelaos; species Scartelaos histophorus. The sequence goes on along the minus strand of KN491480.1, from coordinate 6,227 downwards.
GTTTCCTCCTGGGATCAACAGCAGACTTAAACCCTGCGCCATCTTCTTCAAAGTCCCATCCAGCAGCACCCGCCCAAAACCCACGGCCGACAAACATGCCTCCTAAATACCCACACACGAGTGGAGCCGGCGTCCGCGGGAGATCCTGCCTTTTAATTCCTCGAAAGTGAATGATGCGTCAACGCCAATGAGTAGGAACTGGAGTAAGCCGAAGTGTTTGAAGAGGAGAAAGCCTAAATAAATAAAACGCAAGATGGTTTTGTGGGATAAACAAATGAAAATGAAGTCTGCTCGAGAGATACTTTTACGTCCTATGATCTTATATTCTCATTATATCCATATTGAACCATCTTTACTATGAATTCAATTAAGAAACGTAAAGTAATGTTTGCCATGTTTACCTGAGAGCTTAAAATTCTGAATAAAAATGAATTCCGCTTTAAAAAGACCATGTCATTCCAAATGAAAATGATTATTCGGATGTTGAGCGGAATTTAAAAAAAAAAAAAGGGGTATTCAACGTGTTTTCCATGTACACCTCAATTTGGATTTATTATTTCCATGTAAACTCAAAGGAGAATATTTTAATTCCAAACTATTTAATTCAGAACTATTAATTTGGAATTTAAAAAAAAGCATTTTTTTCTTCAAAATCGATTCTCAAACACAACAATAACTCATGTAAGTGCTTAAATAAGTTACGTAAATATAATTAAGATTATTCTGAACCACTATTGGTACTTGGCAACTTGTTTCATTTATTTTATTTGATAGTTTTTTGTTCTTAATTGAAATTTAAAAGAACGAATGGTGCCAATATAAAGAATGTTCCAATTTAAAGAGAATATACAGAAGAAATAGCTTTTTTTTTCTGTAAAATCTCAAAACACATCTAAGTTTTCAGTCAACAACATTCCCTAGGGGTGTGGCGCTAACTGTAGGCTCTGCTCTGTCTGAGGCTTAGATAAACGTTAGCTCGATGTGAAAGCAGACTTATTTTCAGAGCTTTTCATCGTGTTCTAGTATTTTCCTCTCACCTGAAATTGTGTTTGGAGTGATTCGAGTAATCTTATCTCTTATTTGCAAGACAATTCCAGTTTTCACCGACATACGCCAACTCTGACATACGTAGGATAATGTGATGATGTTCTTTCTTAAGACGAATTTCTGTTTTAGACAAATATTGTGATTTAAAACGCCCAAATAACATAATTCTCCAAAGGTGTCATAGATTATAAGTATAGCGCAGACACAAGTACAATAGGTTCTCTTTAATGCCATCAAGCAATAACAGAACTTGCAGAAAGGATCATTTTATTTGAACTTTTTTACTTTTAAAGGTATCAAGGTGCAACATTTTTTCCTTCATGCTCTCAAAATATTCATATTTAACAGAGAAAGAAACAAAATAAAGTGAACAAAAATGTTAACAACATTTACTGCTCAAAAAAAAGAGTAGGAAAAAGCATATTTTATTTTAATTCTGCCCCTAAAATTTCTAATATTACATCTACATGACATATGGCACTAGATAAATTAAATGGGGAAAAATAAATAAATAAAAAAATATATATAAAATTTTCCTTGGATTTTAAGTGAGATTTATATAGGCTGTATTTCCTGTCATTTTGCCTCTTTACAGTCATATTTAAAGACAGTAGTTTTGTATAATGGCATTTTTGCATCACATTTACCTGCAAACAAAGTAAAAACTATCACTATTAGCCTTTAGTGGTTATTGTAAATGTTTTTTATATATTTTTTTAAGATTAATATTTGCACATTTAAGCCATTTGTCCAACTGTTTTTTGTTTTTTTGTTAATAACTAGTCCTTGATCCATAACTTCCATGTGTCTCTTATATATATTTAAAATGTTGCTTGGTATTAAATTATGTTATTATTATAGAGCAGTTTTATAATTTACTAAATCAAATAACTTTAAGACTTGTTTGTTCTCTAAAATTGACATTGGACACACTTTGCAGGGCTCGTTTCTGTAAAATAAAAAGTGGCTTTATATGCGTTTCCTCATATTTCCAAACCATACATTTTTATTCATCGTATCATAAACATTGAGCCGTGACCAAACTGTTATTCTGAGCACATTTTTTCTCGCCTTGTGTTTGTCAGCGGCTTCTCTTCCCTCCACGCTGATGCAACGTGCTGTAGCCCGAGCTCTCCTCCTTCATGTGGACCCGAGCTGCCACTTCAGCTGAAACGCTCAAACCAAATCGCACGTCATGTCTGGTTTTCCCCGTCAGCTCTGAACCGCAGACTCTCCGGACCCTCTCCTCTCTCCACCTTTTGATTTGCCTCGACCGGAACTGTGTACGAGGAGAAGTGCCGGCTGCTGTGTGCGTTCACCGCAACAAGCGTAGCCGTTTGGTTTCATCTGATAGTAAAACGTTGCTTTTTTTATGACTAGTGGACTGCTGTAGTATGTCTGAACATTTCTCAAGGTCGTGGAGGGAAAAAAAAATGGTATAAGGCTTTAAAGCTCACCTAGTTTTTAATATATATGTTATTTTCAAATGTACGTTGTAGCATTTACCCTTTAAGATGCTAATTGGAGTGCATAAGACTGGTAGCAACAGTGGCAAATGCTACTAATAACGTAATAATATAGTAATAAAATGTTACAACTACAGTGCTAGAGTAATGGACTAGTACCTGAAGTTTCTTAGTACGCTCTAGGAGGCTGTGGACCAGTAATAACTAAGCAAGGAAACAGATTTGAATGCAGGTACCTTCTATTTATTATTTTTTTATTTAGTGCAAGGTGGAAAAATATTTACCTATGTATAATGTTCCTATGTTCCAGTTTGGGCCGTGGTGCCCCCTAGTGTCCAGGACCTGGACCCCTCCCTCCTTCATGTCCTGGATTAATCTGTCCTCGTCCTGTTAGATCAGTAGTTTCCTTCTGCCAATAGCCTTGGCCTACAGATTTACAACCTTTTTGGATTCGTCTTGGCCATCTTTGCCTGTCCGTCCATGGGAGTGGATCTCTCCTTCAGTGTGGTTCTCCTCGAGGTTTCTCGTTTTTTTCCCACTGTTTTTTGTTTTAGTTTTTCCTTGCCGATGAAGGAGGGTCTAAGGACAGGAGATGCTGGGACAATTATCCATTTGCCTGCTTGTTGTTGGACATTCTGTATTTTGGAATTATTAATTAATTATTCGTATTATTTGTCTTATTCTGTTTTATTCTCAGACATCTCTGTTTGCTAATTTAACAATTTTGTGAAGCCCGTCGAGATAACTGTTGTTATGATTTTGGGCTATACAAACATAAATTGAATTGAATTGAATAAAGAAAGATAGTGATGGGTAGAGGTCATGACCTTGGAAAACAGTTCATCATTCACAATAGGCAATAAAAAATCAATCATTCAAGCAATAGACAACAGCAATTGTAATGAATGAGTGTCCATGCATCAAAATGTACCCAAAGTTGAGTGCAATCCAGGGGAGTGTAGAGATGTAGTCCATGAGTAAGTTCATTTGGGTTAGAGTGAATTAGTTTAGGTAGGCAGTTGTAGAGTTGTGGAAAAGAATAATGCGGGACAAGGGCTTAGAGTTTAGATCTCCTACCGCACAGGTGGAGAACTCGATTAAGATGAACGCTGCTTGATTTGTAGATCCTGGGTAAGGTCGCCATCGATTGGCTGCACCGCGAACAGGGAAAACAAAAGACCCGGACGGTTGGCGGTGACTTTTTAAAGCGTGTCACTCGCGTTAATCGGGTCAGATCGGTCCCACACAACATCTATAAAGGTTGGCAAAATGCAAGGTGATGTTTGCACAGAATAGAACAGTTTTAGAGTTTAGGTTTAAGTTTTAGGCAAGTACTGACCTCACTGACCTCATGCCACGCCATCTTTAAAGCCATTTTTTTAATTATTATTATTATTATTTTACTGTCATGGTACCTATACATTCCTGTTACAGAGCATTTCATCATTAAAAAGAGCTAATATTTAGTTTCAAAGTGTTAATTGTTGCTCTGGTAACAGTCCCAATTTTCTGTATGCGTCATAAAGCATTTTTATCATCTGTGAACTAGGGAGAAACGTCGGTGCATTGTTAAAATTCTGGTTGTTAGCAATATTATGGTTTTACTGAGCTATATTCTTATGTTTCCTCATCACAAACACACCTGGAGTTGTGTTTTGTTTCTTTCACACACGTTTAACGCTGCACTGTTATAATAGGATGTGTTCTTCTCTGAAAAGGAAAAAACTCGGATCCACCTCGTGATGATACAGGAAGTGCTCCACTGTGTTTTTAAACTCCATGCATCTTCAATAGAATGATGATTTCAGCCCTGGAATTGCAAATCTCTATGGAACTAAAGGTGAAACGAGATGGTAACTTTAAAAAAAAAAATACTGTTTCATGACATCACAAGCTAGAACAGAGCATTTTGAGCTTTGGACCATGGACTGTTCATATAAATGGAGCTAACCCATTAGCTTCAGCGTTCCAAACAGGATGTGCTCATGGGGGAGCTTCTGGCTCATCGACTTGAAACATTGAAACATCGTCACCCCTCTCTCTGTAACTGCTGTGCTCTTAAAGCTTTCATAGTAATCCACTCTACATGATCCCGGGCTTTTTATTTTGTTATTTCTCCACAAATCAGTTCTTATCACTAATATTCAAATCAGCTCCAATTTCACCCCATAACTGCAAGCCTCAGTGAGCTTCATTTGACTGGAGCAGGAAATTGTGGAAACTCCAAGTTGTTTTTGAGGAGGAAACAACATTTTTGCATTCTATAAATTTTCTAGTGGAGGGTCCATCACTCACTTTGTCTCCATGGAGATGTTTTTGCTTTGTCTGGAATGTTTCACAGTACGGTATTAAACCTTTTCTTGTTTTTTGAGGTATTTTTGCGCTCGAAAACCACCTGTAATTGAATTAATGTAAAGTAGAACTGTTTAATGTCACGCTGTGGAACATTCCAATGGCGTATCCATAGAAACAAGCAAGTGACGGACCAACCAAAAATGTGCACAATGCCCCAAGAGTCAAGTTTTGCAATAAGAAACCTTCAACGTATTATTATTCTTAAAAACACAACCCATCATTAGACGTGATTATGTTTAACCTTATAATTGCCTGTATTCAGTCATATCATTTCTTATGTGTTTAATTATAGGTGTAATTTCTCTTAGACTTTATTATAGTATCCGGGCAGATCTCATTAAAACCCAACGCTCGCCCTGAGTGTGTATTCCTCATTTAAAATCACAAGGTTCCTCTTCCACCTCCTCCGCATGCAGCATCCACACAGCATTAAGACGGCGTATCACACGAGACAGATCTGCGCGTGATGTTTGATAAGGTTTAATTAAAGTGATTGGGATATGGGCCCCGGTGCATGGCGTTTCCATTACACCCGGAGACAGTCTTTGATTAATGCACGAGCCTCTTACATTTGAGCTAAATGAATTAAACTCACTTAAGCAGAAGTCTGTAGTGGCTCAGAGAAGAGAAAGTCTGTGTTTATATTGCTTTGTGCGTTCAATTAATCGATTACTGTGCTGATTTTTACAGTCTTAAAATGTGAAAAACAGGATTAGCTTATTTTGAACAGTTTGCAGTGGTCCAAAGTTTTTTCTCGCTTATGGTATTATTCACCACGATGAGTTTTAAGGTGTTAAAGAGGTTTAAGGTGTTCGGCTGCCACTATAAAGTTAACAACAGCATGCTAAAAAGCTATAGACAGTATGCTAAAAAGCTAACAACAACATGCTATAAAGGTAACAATAGCATGCAAAAAGCTAACAACAGCATTCTAAAAAGCTAACAGCATGCTAAAAAGCTAAAAACAGAATGCTAAAAAGCTAAAAACATTTATCATAACACAAAATGCTGTTAAAATGTCGAAGGAAACACATTTTTGGCATGTAGCTGAATAAAAGGAATGTAGTTTAGTTGAGTTTGGATCACACTGTGGAACATTCCAAACAAAGCTGCACAGTCCATCAGAAAAGTTAAGTTACATACTACAGAGCTATTGTCTTGTCTTATGTCAGTTGAATGAATGCTATACACATATGTTTAATGCCAGACTGCGGAACGTTCCAGAGAAAGCATTAAAGGTTCTAAAGTACGCAAAATCAACTCATGTGAAGTCATGTTCTAATGTTTTCTGTGTTTTGTTTCATTCACATGTTCGAGTAACTTTTTACTATCAGTCTGTCTACATTCCCAAAGCTCAAA
>JACN01012039.1:0-12367 GCA_000787155.1 Scartelaos histophorus | reverse complement strand
ATACTTTTAAACGCTCTATGGTTCATTTATATTTGCATCAGTTTAAAAGTAGAAACAGTGAGATGAGGCGCTGAGTTCAGTTTGTTTGTGGCTGAGCTTCTTCTTCTACTGGAACATTTCACTATTTTAAATCACCCAAAGTGAGTAAATAACATTATTTATAAATTACATAAAGCATTTATTTATTCTTATTGACAATGAGTAATTATTTATTCCAAAAACCAATGCCTCCCATAATGCACCTCTGCACCTGTCTCCACGCAGATGGGCAGGTGACATGACAGGTGACAGGTGACTCCGCCAGGTGACAGGTCAGAGCTGTGGAGAGGCGACCCTGCCCACAGACATGTTCAGTTTAAACATTCACTCAACAAAATTCAACAAAATAAACTGATATAAAACCAGGAATTTTGAACCAAAGTTTGTCCTGGAGCCTGTATGTTCACACATGGAAAAGTACATCTGGTAATAGTTTTAAAACTTTACTGTGGAAGCCCAAACAACAACATCTCCAAGATGAACAAACAGTAAGTACCACCACAGGAGGCAGTTTTAATGAATTAATTGAGGTGTGATAATTTCCTTTTCACTTCAGGAACAAACACCTGACTTCCTGTGGGCTTTGCATCATCCTGCTCTGATTCTGCCTCCCCGGACGGTGCAGGGGTGGAGAAACATGAGGAACATGAGGAACATGAGGAACATGAGGAACATGAGGAACATGAGGAACATGAGGAACATGAGGAACATGAGGAACAAGAGGAACATGAAGAACATGAAGAACATGAAGAACATGAGAAACATGAGAAACATGAGGAACATGAGGAACATGAGAAACATGTCGTCTCTCTGCATTTAGGCTGTTACCACGGTGACCGCTTGTCCCTGTTCTGTTGACCTGAGGCAGAGCAACGACATTTCCATAAAAACAAACAGGTGATGGAGCCCTGACCTAAAGGTTACATAATGCACCTTTAAGAGGAGTCTGGTGAATCTCCTGAGTTCAGAGGGCGTGACTGACACATGGATTAGCCAATCAGAGACACTGTCTGTCGTTCACACGTGTTTGAGTGTGAAACAAAACAAAACACAACTCCAGATGTGGTTTTGACGAAGAAACAACACGACTAAAAGCTCAAGAATCAATTTTGTGTGATAAAAGATCTTTAAGGTGTAGTTTTATTATAAACGCAGGATGTCGCATTCTCCTTCCGGTCCAGCAGGTGGCGGTATAGGCTCGGTAAATGACCGCCGACTAAAAGTAGAAGAGGAAGAAAATATACCGGAAGTCAGTTTGTTTTCATCTTTAACTAAACACGCACGATCTACAGACATTTTTAGACTTTTACCGCAGAGACCCTGGGATTGGTCTGATTTGTAAATTATAAAACTACTTTCCTGCAGCTGGTCAAGGTAAACCACACTCTTACTTTTTCCAGACGCGCTTAGTCATTGTAAAAAGCTGCAAAAAATGTCGCAAACAACATCGTAACTTGAATATTCGCTATTAGCAAACCACAAGGATTAATGATTAAGTTTGAACCTAATTAATGATTAAGTTTAGCCTGATTTCCTCAACGAATTAAACGTGAAATGGAGTGAGTTGCTGCCTTTTTAATGAGATCTGAAATAACAAGGCTGCTAAGGTGTCCAAATATCAAAAAAATGAATATTATATAAAAAAAAAAAATAATAAAAAAAATAAAGAATGTATAGCCTATTCATATGTGAGCAAAGTCTTCTCGATTTTGAAAAAAAAAAAGAAAAAAATCTGAAATGAAATTAAAGTTGAGGACGTTTATTTCACAAAAATGGCACTGCCATGTTAAAGGTTTTATATTATACAAAATTGACTCTTGTGATCTTTAAACCTTGTTGTTACCTCCTCAAAAACATACCTGGAGTTGTGTTTTGTTTCATTCATTATGCTAAACATGTGTGAATGAAACAAAACACAACAGTAGGTATGTTTTTGATGAACAAATAACATTATAACATACTATAGATTAAAAAAAAATCCTATTAAGAACATATTCTACAAGTAAAAAGTCCACTGCAACACTCACAAAATCAGATGTGCCCATAGGAAGTAATACAGTGTAAATAAAATAATACTTTAAACTCACATTTTTTGTAATTCATGGTGTCAATAAACATGATTATTTCATTATTTCTGATTAATTGCACAACTCTAATGTGAACTTAAAGCTGGACTGTGTAACTTTTTGTATCACCATCACCTGCTTGTTTCTATGGAGATGTCACTGCTCTGCCTTGAATGTCCCACAGTGTGACATTAAACCGGTTTACTAAATTACAGGTGTTTTCTAGCTCAAAAATACTTAGAAAATAAGGCGTTCTGAGTGTGAGCGGGGTCGCCTCTCCACAGATCTGGCCTGTAATTTGGCCTGGTTTGAGCTCCATGAAGATAGAAAGGTTTAATGCCGCACTGTGAAACTTTCCAGACAAAGGAATAACATGTATATGAAGAATTTGATGGATCCTTCACCGGAAAAGTTACACAATGCACATTTTAACTATTATATTGCATTTTACAGGGAGATTGCGCCCTCCTGTGACAAAATGGCTTCAGAAACAGAGCGGCCGTTCACCTGTGAGGACTGCGGGCTGCGCTTCAAAACTCAGGACGCCTTAAACTCCCACGAGAAGATGCACGGTGGAGCGGTGCACAGATGTCTTGACTGCTTTAAGGTTTTTACCTGCAAATCTGACCTCAAAACGCACCAAGCAACTCATGCAACCGTGAGCTTCCCCTGTAGCCAGTGCAACGAAACTTTCCCAAGTTGGCACGATTGGAAAATTCACGAAACGACCCATAATGGACAAGTACAGACGTGCGAGGAGTGCGGGAAATGTTTTACCTCGAAGCACAGACTAAAGGTCCACAAAAAACTGCACACAGGCAAGGATTTGTACAACTGCGATCAGTGCAGTAAGATGTTTGTGACGGAGGGAGAGCTGAGGAAGCACAAGCTCGCTCACAGCGACGACAGACCGTTTCCTTGCGATCAGTGCGGGAAGGCTTTTAAATGCTTGAAACGTCTGAAGGAGCACAAGGAAACTCACTCCAAAGCGGAATTCCCGTGCGACAAGTGCGGCAAAATATTCCCCAGCCGTTACACCCTGATTAACCACGTTAGAGAAAGCCACGAAGAAAAGAAGTTTTCGTGCGAAGAATGTGGGAGGAGATTCCGATGGAAGAGCGACGTGGAAAACCACGCGTTGGTTCACTCCAAAGAAAAAGCCTTCACCTGTGATCAATGCGGGAACAAATATAAAACCGCCAGTATTTTGAAAAGCCACCAGCTCATCCACAAAGGAGAGAGGAACCATGTTTGCGACGAGTGTGGTAAGGGGTTTTTGGATAAAGCGGCACTGCGCAGGCACGAGATCTCGCACAAAACAAGCGAAAGTGTCGGATTCCGGTGCGACGAATGTGGAAATTTTTTAAAAACGAAACGCGGCTTGAAGGAGCATAAAAAGTTGCACACCGGAATGGACTTGTTTCGCTGCGTGACGTGCAAAAAAGGGTTCGTTTCGCGAGGCACGTTGGAGCGCCACGAAAAGACGCACTTGGGTCCCTCGCACGTCTGCAAAGAGTGCGGGAAAGCGTTCAAAGCGCCGGATAAACTCAAATCGCACGTGGAGGCGCATCACGAGAATAAGCGATACACCTGCGAATACTGCGGCAAGACTTTTACCAGAAGCGACTCTATGCACAACCACATAAACATCCACACGAAAAAAACGGAATACCCTTGCGAACAGTGTGGAAAAGTGTTCTATTTGAAAATAAGCTGGAAAGCGCACATGATTTTGCACGGGGAAAAAACGCACACTTGTGACCTCTGTGGCTTGGGTTTCGCGCACCGTTCAGATTTAACGAGACACAAACTGGTGCACAAAGCTGTAAAAGAGCACGTGTGCAGCGAGTGTGGGAAGGCTTTTCAACTCCTGAACACTTTGATCCAACACAAGTACACGCACGGGGACAAGCCTCACAAGTGCGACCACTGCGAGAGGAGGTTTGACCGGCCGTACAAGCTGAGGCAGCATCTCGAAACGCACTCGGAAAAAGGCCCGCGCAAACGCTTCATATGCGAGCAGTGCGGGAAGAGCTTTAGTACTATGCCGCTGTACAGAAAGCATCACAAAATTCACACCAAACACAGGATATTCCCGTGCAAGCAGTGCGGCCGCGCCTTCCCCACCACTCAAGCCCGGAGAGGCCACCTGGAGTCGGGCTGTAAAGGGAGGCCGACGAGCTCTGAGGAAGCCACGACGTCCTCAACGAACTCCCCGTTAAAACGACTTGAAATTAGACTCAGAAGGATTGACGATGTTTCGTTAAAAACCCTGGAAATCAAACTACAGCGAGTCGACGTGAGACGGTTCGAGACTGAGCGAAGCCGGAGGAAACTTTAAAGGTCCAACATTACGTTATGTTATAATGTTTTTACCTCCTCAAAAACAGACCTGGAGTGGTTTTGTTTCATTCACACATGTTTGAGTGACACTTTATTACATCTCCAAAGCTCAAAATGCTCCACTCCACCTTGTGATGTCACAGAGAGGCAGTTTTCAAGTTAACATTTTTATCCTTTAGTTTAAAAACTCAGTGTAGCACTTCCTGTATTACCACATGACATCACGAGGTGGAACAGGGAAGAACTAAACATGTGAATAAAATAAAACATGACTCCAGGTGTGTTTGTGATGAGGACTTGTGACTAGTGCCTGGAAAATGATGATCTTTTTTTTTATGTGATTTATTTTCCTATAATAATGTAAAGTTGAAAATGTGAGAATTTTACTTTACAATTCATGGATATTTTTTGTATTTGTTTTATAATTGGGCATCACAGTCCAACCTCTATGATTTTTTTTTTCTTTTTTTGCTTGTTTCTATGGATACGTCATTGTTCTGCTGGGAATGTTCCACAGTGTGACATTAAACAGCTCTACTTTACATTTATTCAATCACAGGTGGTTTTACAGCTCAAAAATACCCAGAAAAACAGACATTCTGCCTCTCCACAGATCTGACCTGTAACTTGCTCTGGTTTGGTCTCCATGGAGACCGAAAGATTTAATGCCGCACTGTGAAACATTCCAGACAAAGCAAAAACATCTCCGTGGAGAAAAGCCTCAAACAGACAGTTACACATTGCACATTAAAGATTTGTTTTTAAATAAATCATTATTTTTATTTGAAAAAACAATGTGACCCACTGGATTTTTCTTTTCCCCCTTTTATAAAAGTGAAACAAACCGTGTGTATTTCCAGTTTACAGATATTTAAATTTATTTGCACATTCAACTTTAAAAAAAATCTGTATCTTGTAGGTAGAAAATCACTGGTGTTTTAAATGGTTAAACATGAGTCTTGCCTCTCCACAGATCTGACATGTAACTTAAACGCCATGAAACATTCAAGTCAAAGCAGGATCGTTTTCACAGTTGGCAACTGACTCACCCTCAGCATTGTTCCACAGTGTTTAATTAAATAAAAGAAAATAGACCTATATAATAATTAAATTCAAAGTAAACCACCAACCAAAGATCTTTAAATTGATGTCGATTATTCAAGAGGACGAGGCTCTTCACAGGATGAGCCTTTCACAGCGCTCGGAGCCGCTCGGAGCCGCTCGGAGCCGCTCAGGCCGAGTCCATGGCTCCACAGCCCGTCTGGTCGGTCTCCAGGAGCCGCTTCACGTCCACTCCTATCAGGGTGAGCTTGTCCTGCAGCAGACTGACGGTGGCGCTGTTGAGCTCTCGGGTCCGGGACAGGATCCAGGCGAAGTCGACGTGGAAGAAGCCGAAGTAATCGGAGCAGGAGTAGACGAGGGAGAAGGAGCCGTAGTCTGTGTTGAGCACGATGTACGGAGAGTCCGGCACCACTGCAGGAGCAAAGCACGTTTAGGGTCTGTAGGCCGATTCTGTCAATCTTTTATTGGCCTATCCACAAATTATTATTTTTATTATTAAAGGTCAAATATAAATACTTTTCAGTCATGTTGAAATCTTGTTTCCTCCTCAAAAAAATATCTGGAGTTGTGTTTTGTTTGATTTACACATTTGAGTCCCCAATAATTACTCGAGTACTCACTACTATAAAATATACAAACGTATAAACCACCCGTCATGAAAACAGGAAAACAAAAATAACTTAACAATTTCATGCTATTTATTAAGAAAATGAACAATTGGAATAACAAAATAGTTGACAAATAATAACCAAAAATGTGAATATTTAGTGTTCTCAGCTTGAGCTCAGATCACAGCTGCGTCCTGCTGCTCTGGTTTTATGTCGTTTTTATTTTTTATGTAGTTTAAGTTTATTTTGTTATTGATCCAAGGCCATACCGGCTTGGCAAAGCCTGATCTCGTCGTCAGCTCTCAGAAGCTAAGCAGGGTTAGTACTTGGATGGGAGACCACTGGGAATTCCAGGTGCCACAGTGGGGTGCCAGTGGTAAAAACATCGTTGTGTCCTTAGGCAAGATTAAACATTATAAAACATAAAAATATATTTTAGTAAACAGAAATATTGTTAAATTATGGCCAGAGTGAAACACCTGATACTGGCCGAGCTCTGATACTTTTTGATAAGCAGTGTATTTATTCTTTTTAAAATCTGTCCGGGGAAAACAGATAAAGATAAATAATTTTGAGCTAATTCTGGTACATTTACAGAAATATTTATTAATGAGCATTGTCCCTGTTAAATAAACTATAACAATATTAAATCTATTCAGATTCCCACTAACATGACATATTAAGAGCTGCTTTCCTGAAATAAATTTGAACAAAAAATGTTAAAAAATATTACTGATTACCATGGAAACCGGACGAAAACAGGACTGACTTTACTTTTTACTTTACTTTACTTTACTTTACTTTACTTTACTTTTTACTTTACTTTACTTTACTTTTTACTTTACTTTACTTTACTTTACTTTTTTACTTTACTTTACTTTTTACTTTACTTTACTTTTTACTTTACTTTACTTTACTCTTTACTTTACTTTTTACTTTACTTTACTTTACTTTACTCTTTACTTTACTTTTTACTTTACTTTACTTTACTTTTTACTTTTCTTTACTCTTTACTTTACTTTTTACTTTACTTTACTTTACTCTTTACTTTACTTTTTACTTTTCTTTACTCTTTACTTTACTTTTTACTTTACTTTTCTTTACTCTTTACTTTACTTTTTACTTTACTTTACTTTACTCTTTACTTTACTTTTTACTTTTCTTTACTCTTTACTTTACTTTTTACTTTACTTTTCTTTACTCTTTACTTTACTTTTTACTTTACTTTACTTTACTCTTTACTTTACTTTTTACTTTTCTTTACTCTTTACTTTACTTTTTACTTTACTTTTCTTTACTCTTTACTTTACTTTTTACTTTACTTTACTTTACTCTTTACTTTACTTTTTACTTTTCTTTACTCTTTACTTTACTTTTTACTTTACTTTTCTTTACTCTTTACTTTACTTTTTACTTTACTTTACTTTACTCTTTACTTTACTTTTTACTTTTCTTTACTCTTTACTTTACTTTTTACTTTACTTTTCTTTACTCTTTACTTTACTTTTTACTTTACTTTACTTTACTCTTTACTTTACTTTTTACTTTTCTTTACTCTTTACTTTACTTTTTACTTTACTTTTCTTTACTCTTTACTTTACTTTTTACTTTACTTTACTTTACTCTTTACTTTACTTTTTACTTTTCTTTACTCTTTACTTTACTTTTTACTTTACTTTTCTTTACTCTTTACTTTACTTTTTACTTTACTTTACTTTACTCTTTACTTTACTTTTTACTTTTCTTTACTCTTTACTTTACTTTTTACTTTACTTTTCTTTACTCTTTACTTTACTTTTTACTTTACTTTACTTTACTCTTTACTTTACTTTTTACTTTTCTTTACTCTTTACTTTACTTTTTACTTTACTTTTCTTTACTCTTTACTTTACTTTTTACTTTACTTTACTTTACTCTTTACTTTACTTTTTACTTTTCTTTACTTTACTTTTTACTTTACTTTACTCTTTACTTTACTTTACTTTACTTTTTACTTTACTTTACTTTTTACTTTTCTTTACTCTTTACTTTACTTGTTACTTTACTTTTTACTTTACTTTACTTTACTCTTTACTTTACTTTTTACTTTACTTTACTTTACTTTTTACTTTACTTTACTTTTTACTTTTCTTTACTCTTTACTTTACTCGTTACTTTACTCGTTACTTTGAGCAGGCGTTACCTTTGAAGAAGCTGACCGACAGCACCGCAGGTCGGGCTGGATCTTCTACTCTGGCTGTTCCTTCGATCGAGTTGATTTTTCCGTTTTCCCTGTGGAGAAAACAAACGAGCATCACTGAGTCTGAACGATGTCGTGATCTGTGCACGGTTTAGATTCACCGAAGGACGATTGGACGATTTCAGCTCTGGAATGAAAACGGAAACTTGTCCACTTGAAAACTACAGATTCATGACGTCACGAGGTGGATCAGAGCCAGCGCACCAGGTTTATAATATGATTTAAAGCTCACTTAAAGTTAATTTGTTGCAATAAAGGACCTAGAACAAAGGTTTCCATAGATTAGAAGAAAAGCAGTATTTATGTATTTAACTGTAATCTGGTTTTAGTCTTGTTTTTGAGCCCTAAAAACCAATGCAATCCTAATTTCCTTCAAAACCGACTCTCATATTCTAAATTCCTTTACCATAAACCTTTAAATTAACGCGCACTTGGGTTTTAACGTTCGTAATTCGCCATTTTCAGCGATTATATTTGGAGTTAAAGGGGCAAGAACAAAAGCAGAGAAATAATAAAGAGCTGAACAATGACACAAGAGTCACGACACGAGGGAATTCTATGTCGTATTTTAGTAGAAGCTGTAGTTTAAATGACAGACGAGGTGTGTAGAGGCGACCCAACCGGTGTTACTGAATAAACACAGGATTAAATTAATATGAATGCTGTTGTTGTGTCCTCGGGCAAGACACTTAAGGCACTTTTCCCCCCGGTGTCTGTGTACATTGGTGTGTGAACAGGTGAGATGTTTCTTGTTGTAAAACGCTTTAATGTGGGAAAGTATTATATAAAAATGTGATAATTTACCACGGGAACAGTCAGTAAAGTTCCGTATTAGGTCTTTTCAGGTTTGTTTCTACTCACAGCAGCTCAGAGTTGTGAACCCGCACGGCTCCGTCCTGAAGAAGACTGTACTTGGCCTGGACACATTTTCCTCTCTCAAACATGGCCGGGAGTCGCTTGATCTCATACCAAGTCCCCAAGTACTGCCAAAAAAAGTGTTATTTAGTGTTAACAAAAATGTAAGGACTAAAAATATAAGGACTAAAGCCGGTTACAGGCTCGAAAAAGTGTTATTTAGTGTTAACAAAAATATAATTACTAAAGAGAAACCGACCAGGATCTGAACCAGGACTAAAGCCGGTTACAGGCTCAGTTTAGTCCTGACGTTGACTTGGTTTGGTCCTGTTCTAGTCCTGGTTTAGTTCTGGTCCAAATCTAGTTTAGGATTAGTCTCTGTTTAGTTCCGGTTTTGCAGTTTTTATGCATCTTTGAACCACCACAGACTGTATAAAAAGTGAACTAAAGAAGCGCCGCAGTGTTTGAATCCAGTCAAATGAAGCTCATCGAGGCCGCAGTTATAGGAGTGAATGTAGAACCATAGGATTTTATTTACTAAAACAAGCCTAAATAAGGATTTGAACCAGAATTAAGTCTAATAATTAACCAATTTGAGGCTGGGACTAAATCCAAAACACACCACCGCACTCCAGGTCTAAACTAGAACTAAACCAGGACTAAACCAGGACTAAACCAGGACTAAAAGCTAAACTTAACCATGATTAATCAGGTAAAAATCTAAACTTGGACTATACCTGGATTTCGATCCTGATAAGTTTATTAGAATGTGCTACTGCTACTATTAAAATTATTAAAGTATGAAGTATTGAAGTAGTTTTACCCGCGTGACATTGAAGTTTTCTTGCGGTTTTAGCTTTGGGCAGGAGGAAAAGTGAAAAGACTGAGCGTAAACCGTCTTTGCAGCCAGAAGAACCAGAAGCGCCACCTGGATAATGTCAAAAATACAATTTATTAGCACAATCTGTACACAAATTAATTCAAAGTGTTTTGATTATGAACACGTGAATGCCACAGTTTACATACGTTTTTAGTTTAGCTAAATTAGTTTATTTTATATTTTTTCCCTGTATTTGAGCACATTTTTTTCTTATTCCAGCACAGATATTGTCTTAAATCCTTATCTAATTAGAAAACACGTTATCTGACAACAAGAAAGTGTGCTTTAGCATGCTAGTTGTTGTTAGCATGCTAGCTGTTTTTAGCTTAGTGGCAAAACTCCACTAAAAGTAAAGCTTATAAACTCATCACGGTTAATCATTTGCATGATCTGAATACTTAAGATGAGCAAGAAGTAACTTTGGATCACTGCAAATTGTTTAAAATGAAGTAGTTTTGCATTTTTACATTTTTAAAACCATAAAAATCAGATCAAGCGTCTTTATCTTATCTTATCTTCACTCTGCAGGTCACGTACTGAAGAAATAGCAATGAAAATATAAGATCAGATGTGGTTTTTGAGTGACTATTGCGTCTATAAAGAGGAATTATTGCAAAATTTATAATAAAATCTTCACGTTTTACCTTGAGTAGAGCCATGGTCAGTTGGGGTTGACGAGCGTTGTCCAAAAACGACCCTTCGCTTCCCTCCTCGGTGTAATATTTGCCTTTCTGCAGCCTGATCTTTGGAACCAAACTTAAAGCATTGTGTTTTTAATAGAGGAGCCGCCTTGTTATTTGTAAAGGTCTGAAAGGTCAAAACTTGCCCATATCTGAGTCACGCCGAGCACTTTTGTTCATTAAGGTTCGGTATTTTATGCTAATCTGTAGGTGTTGTGTGTTAAAGTTTGTTTCGAAATGTGCAAGTCATTCTATTGTTTTGCGAATCGTTTTTTAATTTGCTTTTGTGCAGGTTGGACACGTTATATAAAAGTCATGTGCAGAGTCGTGACCTAAAACTCAAGATTTAATCAAACTTTTCCACATGTGCAGAGGTAATAAAGGTTCTACATCATTAAATCACTCATCATTTATTCACATTTGTCAAGCTCAAAATGCTCTGTTCCACCTTGTGATGTCATGAAGAGGGAGTTTTAAAGGGAACAGCTGCGTTTTACCATTTTAGTTCAGTCGAGTTTGGCAATTCCACGTCTGAAATTAACCAAATGGTTCCAGTGAGATAAAAAATATAACATAAAACAAAACAGCGATGGAGCACTTCCTGTATTTCCACACTGTCACGTGTCATGTGTTGTCACAAGGTGGAGCAGAGTGTTTCCTGTCTGAGTGAAGAGCTGAGGCTTAATACGCAGGGTTTGTGTGGATTAAACATGTGATTGAGAGTAAAAACATTGTGGGAAGGTTTAGTCTTTAAAACCTTGAATTTTAGATTTTTATGACGAGAAAACGACATTATAACAAATAAAAAATAGTGTAAAATGAGTCCTTTTCTCGTTAATTCTGCTCATATGGCCAAATATATTGTGATCAGGATAATAAATGTTTTCTTTTTCTCATGGCGCTTAAAGATGCATTGCGTAACCTTCTTGTTTCTATGGATACGACTTTGCTCTGCCTGGAATGTTCCACAGTGCGACATTAAACTGCTCTACTTTACTTTTATTCGATTACACGCGGTTTTATTGCCCAAAAATAGAAAAACAGGACTTCTGACTGTGAGGTGTGAGGTGGGGGTCTCCACAGATCCGGCCTGTCACTTTGTCTGGTTTGGTCTCCATGACGATAGAAATGTTTTAATCCCGCACTGTGAAACATTCCAAACGAAAGGATAACATGTCAATAAGGAAAAGATGGATTGTGAACCGGAAAAGTTACACAAACAGAAGCACTTTTTGTAACTGTATAAGTGAAGGATCGGCTCGTTTCCATGGAGATGATACTTGCCTAAAATGTTCCGCAGTCTGGCATTATCACTTCTGAAGGTCGCCGCTTCGACTCTCGCTCTCGATGTAAACATCACTGGAGGAGCGTTCAAATCCACAGGTTGGAGGTGCGATTCTAACTGCTGTTATTGAGCAAGACACTTCCAACTTCCATGTACCTGGAGTATGAACGTGTGTGTGAATATGCTGCTTTGAAGGTGGAAAAGTGTAAAAATATGACAATACCAACCACGTTCGATCACTCTATTTTATTCATTTTAATTTTTATTATTATTTATTATTCATTATGTGGAATTGTTAACGCTGTAACTT
>JACN01129510.1:0-11859 GCA_000787155.1 Scartelaos histophorus | reverse complement strand
ATACTGTGGAACATTCTAGACAAGCAAGAGCATTTCCATGGAGACAAACGGCTGACCCCGCACTAGAAATGTTACGCAATGTACGCTTCAGCTATTAAAACTCAACAAAAGTCAACAAATGTAAATCAAAAATCACTTTGGTCATCCAGAGACGAGGTGAAACTTCTCCGACTGCAGAATACTTCCAGGTCTATTGTTCTGTCTCATGAGGGGATTTGTATTGAATTGAGCCAGAGCACACGGTGGAACGGCTTTAATGGGAACTGGAGAGGAACAGAGAGCATTAGGCAACAAAGGCTTTACTGAAGGCTTTTGAATTAGGATACTGGGCTTCAGAGGGACTTAAAGGGTCCATATTACGCTACCTTCTGATTTGTGTTAGGATGTTCTGTCCTCATCACAAACGTAGCTGGAGTTCAGATTTCCTTGTGATGTCATGTGATTATGCAGAGAATATCATCATCAGTCATTTGGTTGATTTCAGCCATGGAACTGCCAAGATAACACTTCATGACATGACAAGGTGGAACAGAGCATTTTTGAGCTCAGGAGATGTAGACAGATGGATAATAAAGGATTACTCAAACATGTGTGAATGAAACAAAACACAACTCCAAGTATGTTTTTGATGAGAGAACACAAGAGTCAATTGTGTGTAATACAGGACCCTTAAAGAGGCACTGTGTAACTTTTCTGTAGAGGTTTGCCATATGTCTGCTGATGGAGATATTCATTTCTTTAGAATGTTCAGCAGTGGGACAATTTATCTGTTGTATTTGCTACATGTGTTTTTATTACTCAAAAACACATGCATTCTTACGCTTCTGCACAGATCTGATCAAACTTGACTTGCCTGTTCCCCCTGCTTGTCTCCATGGAGAAGTTTTCCACGTTTTAGTCTAAATAAATCCAAGCAAAGCCAGCCAACGACATCTCCATGGATATGTGAACGGTTGGAAGAAGATCTCATAAAAAATGTCATTTTCAAACCTGTATGCTTTTTTATGCTGCTTAACTCTGATCCAATACAAGAACAGCATGGAAACAGAAGCACAAGTGACAGCTTTGTGTGCGAAAGCACTTGACATCTTAATAACAATTCATTTTTTGAATCATCTTTATTGTTGAGCGGCATTTTATTTAGACTCTCGATCATCATGAAGGGTAAACAGACTCCTGTCTCCGTCCGAACCATTTTAGACAGATCTTCGCCTTGGTCATTTCTCTCTCTGTGATTAGTTTGTAGATAAAATGAGTTCTCTCTTTAGCTTCTGTCATGAACAAATATAAAGAGCCAGACTTTCTTTGAACAGTTCTTAGAATGAATGAAAGTCCAAAAGACTTGCCTTCCTTTAGAGCTCTGAGGTTATAAATTGTGAAATGTACTGGAAGCAGTTCTGGCAAGGTCATGCTATTTGACTTTCTACATAAAGTTGATCAACTAAAATAGAGAAATAGTTTAGAAGTTTACACAAACATGTAAATATTATAGAATTATTTTTCCAGAATATTTTGTCATATTGTTTTTTTTTGTTTGTTTGTTTGTTTTTGTGAGGCATAGAGTGGCTTGCTGCAGTATTTAGCATACACTATTAGACCAGCAGAGCTCCTCCTCCTCTGACACCTTCTGCAGTGGGAGACAGAGATTCAGCCCCTGTTGTGTGAAAACTTTGCCGCAGGGTCTTCGTCAAGGCATGGCATAACAATAAGGGCCCTGCATTACACAATATTGATTCATGTGAGCTTTAGGGCATGTTAGATAATCAAAAACATATGCACAGTTGTGTTTTGTTTCATTCACACATGTTTGAGTAATTGCTTTTATTATTAGTTTGTCTCCAGAGCTCAAAGTAGTCTTTACTACCTTGTCATGTAGTTACTGATGGGAAAAATACTTCGAAAATGTATTTTATTATTCAGAATATTGAATACCAGCATTAAAATGTATTTTGTAACATCGGCCAGTCAGAGTACTGTATTATGAATACTTAGAAAACTTTTACACAGAGTCACATTTAAATTATAATGTCAAAACTCAATATAAGATTGAAAAACAGCTTTCCTGTCATTAACTGGAGGGATAAGACACTGATTCTGTGCAGTTTGAAGCCTAAATTACATGAACAAATACCATCATGTATTTTTTTTTTTATTTTAACAACATGTTAACATTGATCAGACAATAGTGTCATATGGGCCTTTAAGACAATAGCCAAGTGGGAACTGATTATCTTATTAAATCAATAAATAAATTAAACCAGTCACACAAACAGATGAGAGCATGTAAAATGTAACCCAAGGAACTGCTGCTCCTCAGGCTCTCACTAATGTGTGCATATTTATCAAAATGTATTTATAGTGCCCGCCACAGCAGCACAGGTTGCAAAACAAAATAGCAAAATTGAAAAGAAAAGAGAGAAAATCCAAAATGAAATGACATTCTTAGAAAACAGATCTATTGTCCTGTTAGGAGTATAAATGTCATACTGTAAGTCAAACAAGAACTGCTTGATTGTTCACTGAGAATGTTAAAATATTCTGCTTCATTTTTACTTTTTGTATTTATAACGCTATAGTTGCACCGCCAAAAACAACAAGACTCATGTCATTTTAGTTTATATATATAATATAGTTTATATATATAATAACATAGATCAGAAAATGACGTCATGTAATATGTGCTCGATAATGGGAATCTTGTCTTATGCTTTCCTGATGTTGTGATTGGAGGAATTCAAGATGAACATGTAAATCTATGTAAATCGCCAATAAATCTAACAAAAAAGTATAGATTTTCACCTTGTTTCCACATGCAGGCAGCTACATGAGTGTTCGTCCTCCTGCTTGGGCAGTGTCAGACTCCTGGCAGGTTGGTCATTTTTAGAACAGCTCCTACAGCAAACAGCGGGGGACAGGAATAATGGCTCCATTCTGTCCATTTTCTTTGAAGACAGAGAGACAAAAAGAAACACATTCTCCAGTGACCATTAATACCACTTAATACTAAGTGCTCATTGTATCACTTCTTTGGTAAGGAATGAGGGTTCAGAACAGGTAGAAACTGATTTTCTTTTGCCTATATTAGGCACAACTGGCTCTTGTGAGCTTTAATTCATCTTAGAATTTTGTTACCTCTTAAAAACATACCTGGACAAGTACTTTGTTTCATTCACACATGTTTAAAAAATCCTGGATTATTAGGTTGGCTGCATCCCAAAGCTCGAAATGTTCTGTTCCACCTTGTGATGTCATGAAGTCAGACAAGCAAACCTGACAGATCATTTATTGATGTTTCCAGTGGGAAATTTAAGAATGAAGCAATAGGGTTCAAATTAACATCTACCTTTTACCTTTAGGTTAGAATAGATGGACTTTTCATAGCTGAAATTATCCATTTTTTTTTTCTAGTGAAGGTGTGTGGAGTTTAAAAACCCAGTGGAGCTCTTCCTGTATTACCAAATGCCAACACAAAGTGGAACAGAGTGTTTTCTGTGTGAGAGAAGCGCTCAGCCTCAACATTATAACCTAGATCAGAAAATGGAGTAAATGGCCCTTTGTGAGGACTGTTTCATACTCCAAAATGCACGTTCCTCAAACATTTCACATCACCGTTATCTGTCTGCCCTGTTCACTTACTCTTTGGTCAAAAATATGTCCTAAAGCTACTGCACAGTAAGCTTTTGAGAAAGATGGCATCAATGGATAACTTTGGCGCAATAAAAGGAGAAACTGATAATAAGATATAGATATGAGTTCAACAGTTTCCTGCAATACAATTTTTTTTTAAGTGCCTATATTACGCGATTTTTTCATCAGAAACATACCCAGAGTTGTGCTTTGGTTCATTCACACATTTAAACCGTGCATATCTGAATTCTCCACTGTGTTTAAACTCTATACACTTTCACTAGAATCATTTGGATGATTTAAGCCTTTCAATTTCAAGTTTGTACTAAATAAAAAGGTCAAAGGTTGCAG
This sequence comes from Scartelaos histophorus, assembly GCA_000787155.1. NCBI lineage: Eukaryota > Metazoa > Chordata > Actinopteri > Gobiiformes > Gobiidae > Scartelaos > Scartelaos histophorus. The sequence continues at coordinate 7,881 of JACN01129510.1, read as the reverse complement.
CTAATGTGAAAATTACCATTTCATAACATCACAAGGTGGAACAGAGCATTTAGAGTTTAGAGTTTTAGAGTTTTAGACTGATAATAAAGGATTACTCAAACATGTCTGAAACAAACCACAACTCCAGGTATGTTTTTAAGGAGGACATTACATTTTAACATGCCTAAAAGGTTCATTTTGTGTAATACAGAACCTTTAAATCAAACTAAACTTGGACCTGAACTAAACCTAAAATATTTAGTCGAAAAAAAATAATTTTATGATGGCAGGTAAAGGTTCAGGTTCTAATCTACTTTGAGAGACACCCAGAACAAGAAGTGACCGAAACTTAATTTTATTCTGACATTATTTTTTCATATATCTCCAGGAGAGGATTTTATGGATTTGAAGTTGTGGAGCTTTGGAGTGGAATAACAATCTGAGAGCCGAGGTTGTTTTAAACAGCATAATCTGCAAAGTCACTGACCGTCTCAATACAGAAATAGGAGAAGATTACAGAGGTTAATGTATTGGCAAACTATGTAATATTAAAATCTACCTTGAGGAAACACATCTCATAGCATTAGGAGTAGTGGGACTTGGTATCTTGGTCTTGTGCTTTATGCATACTGATCAACATCTGCAGCTAAAATATACTATAGTTTGTTAGTCAAATGAGCCATATTAGAAACAGGAACTGATTTACAGACAAAAAAGTGAAATAAAGACACCAGGATCATGTAGAGGGTTAATGCAAAAATCTTAAATGAGAAGAATGACAACAGCAGTTAAAGGTAAATTGGAGCCGATGGAGCCAGAAGCTTGTTCATGCTATTTCCATGTATATATGCAGTCTATGAAGAACACAGGAGTCATATTCTTCTGTAAAGGTTATTTCATTTGGATTTTGTCCTTGTACTTGAGTGTTGTTGTGTGGTTTGACAGTGTATCCCTATGGTTCTTTCTATGAATTCTGTGACCACGCTGTTGTATGTAAATTGCGAAACCCAAGGACAAAATACAACCAGAACACAATGCAATGTAATATACCAGTATGAGATATTGTATCTGTCATGCAGCGTAATATATCATATCATATCTAACAACTGCAAGAGACAAAACCATACTATGGACTGGAACAATGCCAGGGTCAACAAAAGAGGTCCAAAGAGCATAAATTGAGACAAGGGAACACACACCTCATCACACACATATGATTCAGAGCTGGAGACGCTGTCAGACAGTAGGGGGAGTAACGTCCTTCAGTACACGTCACTACATCATTGTGTGTTGGGGCAAGGCTACAGGAAGTAGCCAAAATGTAAAGTGACAAGTAAACAAACAGTTCTGACTGGTAAAAAGAATTGCTTATTCTAAGTACTGGTCATATTTGTCAAGATACACTGTATTTTACAGCACCTTAAATTGTTATTTCACTCCAAAGCTCTAAAACTTAATGGTCCATAGAATCCTTTCCCAGAGGCATATGCTAAAATAATGTGAAAAGACACATACGGTTTATTTTCCAACTGGGTGTCATTTAAAGTTTGCGTTAGATTAGACATTGGGTCTAACTCAAACAATAAAATGTATTTGTTATTTCATGACTGTTTTGTAAAATGAGATCATATTTGTAAGATCAAGTCTGGATTCAAAGTTATACATTTTGGATACAGTATTTTTTTACATCCTTTAGAAAACAGCTAAGCACCTTCTTGTTGATTAACTGGTAAAATGTGAGTATGTAGAAACAGTCTGACAATAGTTACTTCTTATTATGGACACTTATTCCCGCGTTCCCAAAATATCCGTCCTTTGGTGCGTCAGTAAGTGTAATTTCATTTTCAAAAGGTGTGTTAATAGTGTGCTCCAACAACCACCTACAAACAGTATCATTTTCAAATACGTTGAAAATGTATAATGTTATAATGTTATAATGTTATAATATATTGTATTCTGACACATGGTTCATTCAAAGTACTGTGCTCTGAATAGTTAGAATATTTAACACCAAGTTGCTTGTAAATTATAATGGAAAAACATGATTAAAAATTAAAGCAAGCATGTTTTTTTTTTGTTTTGCATTAACTTGTGGCTATTTAGAGAAGGAAAATCACAAGCACTTTTCTCACTAATATAAATATATATGGAATACAGTTAATCAAAAATGAGTATTCAGAATATAGATTTTCCATACATGTAGTTACTCCCCAACACCGGCTGTCACTGCTCTCTCCTCTCAGTATGGTTCAAATTAGTCCTAATGCAAATATGATGAGCTCTGGCCCTGTTGTTTTGATGTAGTAATTTCAAAAATAGACCCTTTTTCTTATTTTACAAAATGAAAAAGGTGATGTTGTGCATAGCAGTGTTGTTAGGAGTCATAGGGTGCGTGTTAGTATCTATAGATGGAAATCATATTAGATCTGTTATGACTATGTATCATTATTTAAATTAGCTAAATTTAATATTGCATACAATATTAAATTGTATGCAATACTACTACAGTAATACTACTCATGTCACCACTTATGACCACACTACTTTTTATGTACCATGTTTCAATACAAAGGCAAAGAAGTTTATTTGTATAGCTCAATTTGTACACAAAGCGACTCAAGTAATTCAGAGTGATTTACAGATTAAGAAAGTCATTAAAATCACAATACAAACAAATAAAAACATAAATAATGATAATATCTCATCCCCAAGATTTATGACATGTTAGGAGCAAGTTGTTATTCATTTTTCATTGGGTATTCAGCTACTGAAACGATGGTTAATGTCCTGCCAGAGCATCACGTCATGTTTGAAATGTGCCCTGTGTCTGTCTTATTGTTAGGTTTAAACCCACCTAAACATTGTAATACAAAATTCTAACACTTATGTCTTATGTAACTGTTAATTTTGTGTACAAATCTTAATATTCCTTTTGAAAAAGCCCCTATGGGCAGGTGTTGAAAATCAACACTTGTGCTATAAACACTTGAAACAACACATCTCGTTTAATCCAATGAAAAGTTATTTCTATAACACACTTTGTACACATAGAAATTCAAAGTGAAGGGCTGAATATAAAGGACCCAAGAATTGACCCCTGGGGCACCCCACAGGTAAGGGCCACGTGATCTGAGACACAGGTTGGTTCTCAATTCCCAGGATCCTTCCTCCAAAGACCACTTTGTAGCACTCCAGAGTCAACTCCTCTGAAGCAAAGCCAAGTGTCCTGCTCACAGCTCCAGGGAGCGCACCTGGAACAGGCTCCAGAGGGAGAGACTGCGCCGTGTCACATGACCAAATCACACGTGATAAAACTCAGAGTTTTAATAAACATCAGTGCTTCACAAATATTAAGTGTTCAGATGTGTTTTTATGTGTCAACATGCATTAAAACATGTGAATAACAAAGACTGAGTGAATCATCTGTGTTGTTTGGGCTGATAATTAACCTACAGGTACAAATACACAGGCTGACAGTTAAGTTGTGGTGCACTGTGGGCAATTTCCAGAGCTCCAAGGCGCCCAAGGAATTACCCATGTATTCTTGGTAAAAGGGCCAAATGGAGGAGTCGAGCACGGAGCTCTGATGATGTGGATCTGTCCAAAACGGTTCAGAGGCCGAGGATCCTGGGAAAACCCACAGTTTCCAGTTATAGTTTCCAGTTTCAACAAACTACTTCTTCTTCTATACAGAACATCAAACAGATGAGTGCAGTGCAAGAGAATCCCACCCCGTCCTCTAGCATGATCAGCAGTATAATTAACTAAGTAATTGCTATGTCCATATTATGTATTACTATTTAAAATTTATAAATAATTGTATATACAGTGTATTTTTCAAATATATTTCTTCCAAAATCAATTTTGAAATACTTTACACTCCCAGTAATGATTACAGCATGCTTGTAGTTACTGTGTTACATGGTGCAGGCCATTTTCTCTGATAGAGCTTCAGAGCAGCACTGGGGAAGTATATGTGTCTAAATGTCAGTGCATTTAAATGCCATGGTGAAGTGCTAATCTTCCTGAAACGCTCAGGTCCACTGGTATGAGAAAATTACATTATTCCTGTTTCAGTGATTTCTGACACGTCACAGCCATATTCTGCACATAGGATTTATAATTTCACAATGACAAAACCTGGGTCTTCTAGTTATGTACAGCTAACATATATATTTTTTCATCTTTTAGCTTCCTGTTCTTTGACCATCGGCATCACTGATTATGAAACATGGCTCTTGCCTCAATCAGAGTGGTTTCTAATTGTTCCTTCTGGCTGCAGGCTGCATACTTAACCTGCGGCTCCAGTGGATTGTTGCTATGATAGTACAAAAGCTCAAATTTAAAACATTGTTCACTGCAGTTAACCCATCCTTTAACCAGCCAGATATCAGAGCTGAAATTACATGATCCATTAGGAAATTCTAATGGATCATATAATTGGCCCTTTTCTGATCTATAATATAGATCAGAAAAGGGCCATTTTCTGATCTATAATGTTGGTTCCCCATCAAAAACATGCTTGGAGTTCAGTTTCGTTCCATCAGCAAATATTTATGAGTTATTCTCTCTGAGAGACAACACTGGGTTCCAACTTGTGATGTCATGGGGTGATACTCCTGGTACGCCTGGCCAAACAACAGCTTTTAACCCAACAAATCTGTGCACATTAATCTGCCCTGTATCAATGCAGCAACATGAACTGTAAATATGTAAATAGTGTGGCTGTAATGCCTGAGACTGAATGGGACTAGTTTTACTTTTGATTGACTGGGTGAATGATTGGATTGAATCTTCATTATATTCTATTTTATTGGCATGTGCACCTTTTATGACATCGATCTGTCCAGGGACTGAAGGTGAAAATTAGCAGTCCTGCTATACTTGCACAAACATATGGCATCTTTGTCCAGTTCAGTGTTTGTATGTGCATTGTCCCTGATAAATAAACATATAAACTAAACTAAATGCAAGAAGTGTTCCAGTGTCTTTTTAAATGCCATAAACCTTCACTAAAATCATTCGGATCGTTTGTTTGACTTGAAAATTACCACTACATGACATTTCAAGGTGGAACAGGTGCATTTTGAGCTTTGGAGATGATGATGGACTAATAATTTTGAATTACTTAAACGTGTTGAATGAAACAAAACACAACCCCATGTTTTGATGCGCTAACAACATTATAACATGACTTAAAGTTCACAAGAGTCAATTTTGTGTAACAGAGGACTTTGCAGTATATTAACCTCCAAGGACCTGGTGTCCACATGTGTGGACATATATGTCAAACACAATTTGGACTGTTCAGGCACTTAATAAATTGTTTTTGCAAATCATTATTCAACTGTGACTTTATTGTGTTCCATCAAAATGATTAAAACATAAAATTAATGTTTTATATATTAAATGTGGACATAATCTGTCTTGGAAACTACATCAATTAAAATATAATTCTTTGTTTTTGCAATCAGGTTTCAATAAAAATAATATTTGTTATAATGTTGTCTTAACTTGCACTCATCTGTCCATTTTATCTTTATTTTCTAAAAGTTGTCTGAAGGGTCGCTCTCCAATCAGTCTTTCCCCTTCAAGTGTCTTTTTGAGAACAACTTTATGAATTCCCATGTCATAAAGTTTAACTTTCCAGTGACCTCTCTGGCCTTCTCCAACTCGCTTGGTGAAGCAGTAGAAAAGTGTTCTTCCAGCTTGTCGTCTTCAATGATGAGCAGGGCTGGTCGTGCACACTGTGGTACCAGTGGCTGCAAGGAAGGTCAGGGCCTAAGGGAAAGATGGAGAGACGGGTGTGTGGAGCGGATGGACAAGCTGTTGTTCACAGAGGGAGCTCAAGGCTTGAATCATTTTACTAGACTCACATTGATAGTTTGTGCTTTTGTCACACCCATGAATCATTGTTTTTGGACATTATAAATTACAATATTGATCTATAACAACTTAAAGGTCCTATATGACGCAAAATAGATTCTTGTGAGCTTTAAGCCATGTTATAATGTTGTTATCTCATCAAAAATATACCCGGAGTTGTGTTTTATTTCATTCACAAATGTTTGAGTAATCCTGTATTATTAGCTTTTCTACATCTCCAAGGCTCAAAATGTTGTATGTAAAAGAATGTAAAAGTTCCTTTTACTTTTTGTTTAGTAGAGATGGTCAGTCCCAGGGCTGAAATCATCCAAATAATTCTTGTGAAGGTGTATGTAGCATAAAGTGTATGCTCCTCACCGTGTCAACCAGTCAGGCACTAATATCCAGTGATGTGGTGACATAATTATGCGTCGGGTGCGTCTGAACTCAAGGTGTCCAACTGGAGGCGTCCAGCAGGTTTTCTGAAGCAGCTTTAGAAAATTACTGAGCCGATTCCCACCTGCCCCTCATCTCAACAAAGTGCCACATGCTGTTGGCTTCTATAGATAGATGGTAGATCACACTAGGAAATTTTTCTCATTTGTGGCCAAATGAGAAAAATGTATCCTGTATCCTGTGTGTATCAATGATTAAGGAAATAAATTGGAATTTAAATGGTGGACATGTACCCATGGAGGTGGGGGTAGATTTGAGCAATGACGTCTTGAATCTATCTCACTCAGACATGTATGAATCACTCTGAGTGAGTGGAAAAAACAAAACAAAATGAAACAAATGAGAAGGATAAACAATGATAGAATTGTTACAAGCTGTGAAAAGTTGGTTTAGCACAACAGAACTATTAACAATGATTGTTAATAATAATTAAAAGAACAATACCTTCCATTTATATAGCCCTTTTCAAGACACCTAAAGTGCTTTACAATAACACACACGCGCACACACACGCGCGCACACACACACGCACGCACGCACACGCACGCACGCACGCACGCACACACACACACACACACACACACACACACACACACACACACACGAATTTGGCTAAGTGGGATTAGAAGACAAATTAAACAGAAATGAAGAGCTCTGACAATGTTTCCCCATCTCAGTGGGTATTTAGTGTGACTCACAGATGTTTGAGTTATTTTTATTCACCTGCCTTCAAGACGTCACTGGCCCTTTGCGCTGCACTTTCTCTGTTGTCCTTTATTGTTGTGTAAATACAGCCCTTTTGTGCAATATTTGTGAACACTATGAAATCTGATTGCACCACTGTGAGCCTGAGACTGTGAGGTAAGAGAGCAGTATTGGTTGAGCTCTTTTGTGCCACACAAAAGATCTCAACCAGTTCTTTAGCTTTATTATGCTTTTTCAAAACATATCTGTAAAAATTCTGCTCAAAAATATCTAATTCAAGTGATGGTGGTGATTAGGCATGTCTAACAGGTCTATGGGAGCCACAACTCTTAATGTTTGTGTAGCAGGCTGGGGTGTGGTATGATAGTGTTTAAGCAAAGTACATAAAATAACTAATTATCAGCAACACCACTGGGCATAGCTCAGAGAACCACCACAAAGATCACACAGGTTCATTTTTGACTATACAGAAGCGATGTTCCATTTTCAAATAAGTTGTACATTTATTTTAGACATAATTTTATTATAAGGACATGTGCAAACATAATTGAGTGCATCTCCATTCGGTCACACATGTACAAAAAGAAATAGAGAAGACAAGGAAAAGAGCAAGAGAAAAGGCAAGGCGACGGCTCCAGCACCCACACCGCGGCCCCCAGGAGCCACATCACTTTCGAACAGGAACCTTCAACCTTCACAGGAACATGCACATTACGGCGCTTTGACAGCGGCACCGCAAATATCCTGGACCAGCGCTCACGTATCCGGAGCGCAACATGCGGCGCCAGGTAACAGGCAAGCCCCGGGGTTTCAAAATGTAATACCAGTGAGTGGCCACACCCTATCCAGTTATTTTAAAGGGGACATATCATGCAA
>JACN01071707.1:0-32783 GCA_000787155.1 Scartelaos histophorus | reverse complement strand
TTTGCAATTCCAAACATGGGGGATGGTCCTACTTGTGATCCAGTACATGTGGTGTGTCAGTGATGTCGAAGTCTTGAGTGTCCAGGATGTACTCAAACTCGTCGACCCTCTGCAGGGCATAATTCATGTGAGCCGCCAGGTGACAGTTGAGGAAGCACATCATGTGACCATAAAGGGAGAACCGCACTGATACACCACCTTTATTGCCCTGAAACATATCAAAGACAAATAATAGTGAAATCTCAGTGCAAACATTACACATTATTGGAGACACTGAGGTTTTATTGGAGAAACTTTTAACATATTGTTGTAGCTCTAAGAGAAGTTGTATGTCTTAATCAGCAATAATTAAAGTAGCAATTTACTAAGCAACTACTACCAATACATACATTGCAAACCTCTGACAATGTTTCACTACATTCTACTATGTTCACCTATGATTATTCTGTTGTGTTGGTTTTAACAAAAACTGCACATTTGAAAAATAAAATAAAAACAGCACTTTACATATCTTAAGACAACACTGGTACCCAGCCTAATGTTATTTGCATAGGAATGCCTTCTTTTAAAATCTTTAAACCAACTATACTAGCTAGAATAAAGACTCTGCTGGTTTCCTTCATTCTTTACTGAATTTGCAGTGCTAATTAACCCATTTGTTGGTTTTGTAAGTATTTACCCTGAGCTGAACTAGTTTTACTCCTGTGTTCCTATTGTCCGTTGTGCAATGTGTCAAAGCTGCTACACAAACCACTAGATAAAAACAAAGGCCCATTCAACACATTCAAGTCTTTACTCTATCACAGCATCTAAGGCTGTAGTGATTTCCATGGAATTTAAAAAGACATTTTTTTACCCAGTATCCAAAGATCCCAGTCCTGGTGTAAGTGCTCTGGACATTTCGGATGAACGGGAGATGGACGTGTTTGGCAAAGACCAGAAGCAGCAGGCCCTGCATCCGCACTGAGGCTACCTGTACAACAAAAGTATTATTTAATACACACAGACATTCACACATTTATGCAGATGGCATACAGTTATATTAATACCCTACCAGCAAACTAACAAACTAAAAAAGAGTTTAATAAACTTAAGTTGTATATTGACTAGATTTGTGTTGGTAGGAAAAAAGCAAACAAATGTGATGAAAAAAAAGATGAAAATATTTTTCTAAAAATTCTACTTTTGTTTTCTTCAAGAATGTTGTTACCACTTTGCAGCATATAAGACATAAATGCTGCAATTTCACACCTTGACAAACCCACGTGGTCCCAGTGTGTCCATAAAAACATGGCTCCACGAGTCTTCAGCGATCAGGTCGGAGATAAACCTGATCGGAGTGGCACTCACTTCCTGCAGACTGAAGCACACACACAGAATACTTGTACCAGGAAACTAACAAACTAAAGAAGAGTTTCATAAACTTAAGTTGTGGTAACTCACCCAATAACATAAATGTCATTTTGGGGTTGGTTGTCCAGTTGCAGCAGAGAAGTGACATTATCAGGAGGCTCAGCTGTGCCCACATTCCATGTGACCATGTACAATCTAACACACGCACACACACACACACACGCACACACACAGGTAATATAGATACCTTCAACATCAAAATCAATACAACATTCACATTACATTTTCATATGCTTCATATTCATGAATAAAATTAACTTCTCCTCCCCATCCATTACTAATGAAGATGGCAATACCTTATTTAAAAATATGTGAAAAGCATTACCATTTTAGATTACACTCATACATAATTGTATGTTCCTTCTAAAAAGTAAAAATGTAATGTCCTAAATACTCCTTTATTCCAAACCTTCCTGTCTCGTCTTGTGTTTTCTATGTGCAAACCTGAAAGCGTCAGTGGGCATAAAGCGGCCACACAGCTGAAAGACCTCGTCCAGTGAGCGGGACATCTCCTCACTGGCCTCATCGTCTGAGCTCATGTCCTCTATACAGGTGAGCAGCTGGGACACTCTCTGACGCAGCACCATCTTTGACCTGGAGCCTGAGCTGCTCGTACTGTCCGACCGCACACGACCAAAATCACCCAAGTTTTCCATTTTTCAATCTTTCAACAGCTTCGTGTCTTCCACAAGAGAAACATCCACTTTAAACTTTTGCCATTAAAAAAATGATTATTCCAAAATCCAAATGTAGAAGTTCTATAATCCTCGGAAAGTATTTGTTGCTCCGCTCCGTGCTGGAATAATGTGCCCTTGTGCACTCATGCGGCCATGCAGCAGAGATTGGCACAGCACAGGGGTGCACTTAGGACAGGGGGTTCAGTTTGCAGTGTGATCTTAAGCTGGAGACAGACATGTGAATAGGTATGTGTGTGTTTAGCAATGAGTGAATTTTTGCATTGCTTGTGTTGAAATTGCTAAGAGGTTTACACAGGCATCAGCTGATTGTGAACAAAGCATTCATAAAAAAGCTGCGCATTAGTGAGCAAAGAACAATAGCATTAGCTTCTTTTGGCCTCAATCCATTTCACCTCATTGGGTGAAAGGTTACGTATGGGAAACCATGTTGAGAAAAAGCTATTCTTGGTTCATAATACAAAGGTTTTGCATTATTTTTTTATAGAAGCTGGTTAAGGAAGTAATATTTAATTGGAAATCTCATCAGCAACACCAATCTTCACACTCAATTGTAGGATATAAAAAGCTTTAGATTCTTCTATTTGTTTATGTTTGAGTAGTTGTGCTTTCCAAACTATTGTTCTTTTTCAATAAGTAAATGTGTTTGCTATTGTAAATGTAAATTCCATAATATGTCATTTAAAAAGGCTGGAATTTATTTCACTCATTTAACAAGATTATTGTATATGGTCCATGCACAGTGCTTTGTGAGATGGCAAGTTCCAATGACATTTTTTTTTACTTTTAGTCCAGTTGACAAATGTATTTTCCTTTTGCCAATTTTTGTTTAAATTGTTGTTCTGTCTCACTCCAGTGCCTTTTACTATGTCAAATATCAGTTGTATTCTTCCAGTTCAAACAGCATAATGCTACAGGAGTATCTGCAGACCCCCGAGCTGATCATTCAAATCTGATTCAAAGTCCAGTATTACTAAAATATTTTGCCTCTTCACCTTCACAAGTGGAGGCTTGTGGACACAATGAAGAGTCCCTCATGTCCACCTTGGTACAGAAGGTGGTCAATAATATCAATAATAATTAAGACAAGACAATAAAACAACCAAAACAACTCCAGATAATGTTAATTTGTGAAATCTCAAATGAAAATGGGAAAACTCAAAGAAATGTGTCCCATTTTCAGTTCACGTAACAGTGTCACATGCAGGGACTTAGGGCACATTCTTCAGAAACCACAAGTGCTAAGTGGATCATCTGTGGGGTCACTGCTCCAGCGAGAAATAAAGAAAAGGAAAGTGTTTTTGGTTTATGAGTAGACCAGATCCCACAGCCTAAAGCTCCTTAGGCTTGGGTCATTTTGATTTCACAATGGTATGATTAGCTTGCACAAATATCTAAGAGGCTTCTTACCTGCACTTGCCCCCGACATTCTGAGTTCTTCCAGTGCTCATGATCTCCCCTTTAAAAAGATACATGACATAATCAATACCCTTTTTATTTGAAATGATAAATAACTTACTGAAGCTCACAGACATCTTAAAATAAATACAGAGTATATTATCAAGCACCCTTTGACCTTAAAATTGTTGTATACAGAATATATTTCAGATCTCAACAGTGGTAAGACTTTAATTTTACATGTTATCTTTATGCATACGGGGAATGACCCAGTGAGAGTGAAGGACTTGTCATCAGAGTCTTCTTTTTTAAATGGGAACAAAATGAAACATTTAATGAACTTTCACAAATAAAGCATTATTATTAATAATTAATGAGTTATTATTTAATAGTCTACTTCTCTTCTGCAGATTTCTCATGGGCACTACTGTGTTTTTAAAGTTTTATTAGTAACTAATTTCTTTCCTCTTCTCATTACATGAAAAAAAAAAAAAAAATGTTTTTTATGATTTGTCCAACATTTGTCCAACCTGTCCAACATGTTTAAATCTTAAGTTTGACCTGCATGTTTTAATCAGGCTAAGGAAACATGACTGTTATAATCTCTGGTGAAGCTCCTCCCTCAGGAATCCCCCTCCCCAAAACTTTGGGAGGGAAAATTCCAATGTAAAGGACACAGGACAGTGACAGGAGCAGAGGACACTCAGTGTGCATCCTGGAGCATTATGAGAGCCAATCTGGAGGTAAGAATATACATGCTCCTCTGGCCTAAAATCTACTCATTGTCCAAACATGTTTGTGGTGTTTTATTTGAAATTAGATGTAATGTGGCAGTAAGAGGACTTTATACCAGATGCCCTACCCATTACTGAGCTTTAAAAAAGCAGCACATGGTGAGAATTGTTTCTGCATGTACAATTCTAATGTTTACTGTGATTCTGTCCTGGTCCAATTTTGTATTAGAAAGTAATTAGTGCTTTAAGTATATTTAAATATGAGCACACAGAGTAAATCATCATGTGTAATCATGTGTTCTCCCTGTGTCCACAGGCACAGACCTGAGCGCCTTCACTAAAATAAACTGAATTAAGTCCTCACAATGCCCAACTCCAAACTGTGTATCTTTGTACCTGTGCTCTGTGTGTTTGCTCCTGTTTAAGATAATACACAACTGTGGAAAACAAAAGACTGTTTTTGGTTTTACTTTAAAACCCTTTAAGTGCATTTAACGTTGCATGTTAAAATAATTGTGTAGACAAAATAAAATTACACATAAAAAATAAAGCAATAAAAAATAACATAAGATAAATTTGGATATATATGTGTAGAGGGGATCGAAATAAGTCTCAAAGTCTAAACATAATTTTATTGCATCAATTATGCAAATCCAGCGACTTTTTTCCGTGTGTATGCTTATGGCATGTATTTGTTTTGTATGTGTTACATGTAGGTAACTTGTAGCTTGGCCTGGTTGAAAGTTTAAATCCATTCTGTGAAACATACCAGACACGTGAATAAAGTCTCTATAGAAGCAGGTGGCGGACCCCTGATCAGAAGAGTTAACTTACCTAGTGTAACTACGGAGTGGAGCTGTGGTTGGCTCTGCAATACTATAACACTGGGCTCCACATTGTTTTCACTTGGATGTATGTCTTTGCTCCAGTCATGCACCTGGCCGTTTCCCCCTCGCTCCTACCTGTGGGTGTGTGTCTCTCTTGTGGCGTCCGGAAGAAGCCGCAGACCCCGTGCTGGCAGATCACAAAGTTCTCTGACGGGGAGTCGAGTGGCTGGAGGCGTTTTCCGGCGGTGAGTCCCGTTGTTTAACCGGGGAGTGCTGGACTGTGTGCGGCTCGTACGTGTGTCTCCAGGGCCCTGCGCTCACAACCTGCTCACGACTTTAAGCTCGTACTCTTCTGTCTCCAGGGGCCTGCCCTCACAACCTGCTCACGACTTTAGGCTCGTACGTGTGTCTCCAGGGCCCTGCGCTCACAACCTGCTCAGGACTTTAAGCGGAACATTGGATCACGCGGCCTTATCCCAGGTCGGTTCACAGGCGGCCGGACCGTATTATCTGCTCCATGAATGGTCATGTCTGTTTATTTTATGTCACCGTGACGCATGACATTTGTTGCACCAAAGCCCCTTTGTATATAAATAATCCTTTCCCTTTACCACACAGGCCACGCGTTATTACGTTTATGACTATGTAAATATGGAGCAGCTCAAAACATGGAAGGGTTTGAGGTGAACTGTGAACACACACACACACACACACACACACGCACACACATACATACACACACACACACACACACACACACACACACACACACACACACACATACACACACACACACACACACACACACACACACACACACACACACACACACACACACACACACACAGATGTGAGATGTGTCTTATTAAGTGAAAGTCTGGTCCCTGTCTGCCTTGTTGTAATCAGGATTTAGAATAATCTTTGCCACAGCCTGATTAATGAAGCCTCTTTTTAAGAGGACTCTCTATTTGGCCACACGGGCCTTATCTACAGCAGTTTAAGTTAATACTTTGTGGTTAAATTACATATTTAGTCTTTCTTAGTTTCTAAGAATAAAGTTGTCTACATTAGGGAAAACATGTTACCACAGACACGTTTTACTTGTCTTTATTTGTTTCTTTACATCTCCAATGTACAGTAGTGTTATTGGAAGATACGATGACAAAAGGCACAAATTCACAATAAAAGAAAAGCAGGAGACAATTTAACTGGAGGAAGATATAGAGAAAAGAGAGATTTTGGAGATTTGGATTTAATATTTGTATCAGAAACAAGCACAATCTAAGTGTGAGATTGTCTTAACCATAATATCCAATTTTTGTGTAAAGGCAGATATCCCCAGGTGTTTAAAATGCACCTGAGATCAACCGTCTTTTCCTTTTCAGGCTTGATATGCCATGGAATTATATGGACCAATTACAGCAGCACCATTTGATACATAACTATAACTTGAAAGATGTTAATGGAAATTCAGTACAATTTCAGATCATGTGGTAGATCACTATAATACAATACTTCTACTTAAAGGTGCATTTTATAACTTTTCTGGGCAATGACCTGCCAACTGCACGTCTCCATGGAGATGCTATAGCTTTGTCTGAATGCTCCACAGTATGACAATAAATATATCTATCATCATGGAGGAGAAAATATGCAAATGAATGAATGCAAGATGGATTTATTATCATATTGTGGAAAACTCTAGGAGAATATAGCACCTCCATGGAGACAAGCACTTGACAGAGCCCTGTTAGGGAAGTTCCTTAGTGCACCTTTAATTAAGTGCTAGTAAGTTTCCACATTTGAACAAAGAAATGTCATGGTGCCACAGTAAATGAGGGAGGCTGCCGTTGTACTGTTACTTCGACTTGAATGTGATAGAAGTCATTGTATTTCAGAGACAACAAGAGGTACAACATTTAGAACAAAAATATATATCTATACACTGTCCTACCAATGACATATGACAAGCCAGGGACTTTGGACTAGCTGCGGTGGTTGCTTAAATATTTCTGGTTTAGCAAATTAAGCTTGTTATTGTAATCCTGGAGCATCCTCCCATCCAACTCTGCACAAATGATATTGTAGATTTCTTATCAATGACCCTACTGTCTGACTAGGACTCAATGCCGTGAATGTATAAGCAATTGTCTGGCAGGATAGTCATCTATATATAAGTGTGTTCATCTACTTAAGTTGATTTGCTATTTACAATGTCAATACATACAGTACATCCATAACTCTTCATGGTTCAGTTTGTAGCCCCATCACAGACAGTACAAGTGTAAAGAGGAATCATAATTAAAAAAAAAAAAAACGAGGTGATTTTGAAGAGAATGCAAGAGAGTAAAAATGCAACATTTCCAGGCCAAGATTTTCCAGGCCACATCTGACGTAGAAGCAGTGGATGGACAGTTGTGCTGGATGTAAAAGTAACTAAAGAACAAGGCCCCTTTGCTTTTGTGCTTAACTATTTTCTACTTTACTTTACTATTTATTACTCTACTTGAATTCTTCTACACAATTACACTCTATATTTTAGTTGTCCACCGGGGTCTTTATAAAACTATTAACAAAACCTACAAAGGCAACTCGGGTTTGCTCCCCGTACCCCTGTAGGTCGTAGTCTTTGTACTGTGTTGCATCCTCTTTAAAATCATAACCAAAGCGGCGTGAAAGCTGGCGTACAGAAAGGTTTGAAGTGTAGTGCTGACAGTGCTCCTTTAGCTTCAGCCAATCTTTCCAATTCCACTAATGATCACTAGACACACACATTTACATCACCCATGCATACATTAAGAAACATCTCTACAAACAAATTGCAACAAACAAATCATAAACAACTCAATCTCAAGCTTGAGCTCTGGTTCACAACATTTGCAGAAATAGATGGTATTTATTGCTATCACTGGATAACAGTATTATCCACAGTGGGTGAGCATGGCTGGCAGGGCATGATACAAAGCACACAATTTTTGTTCCTTTAGGTTAAAGTCAAAGTCAGTCAAAGGACCTTGGAATTATGCTAACCCGTCTCACTCCTACTCTGTCTCTGCAGTGACAAAGACAAGCTTGGTCCATAATTGGAGATGGCAGCAGTATTTCTTAATGAGCAGTGGGAGGAATAAGTAATACACAGCTCTTATATTGAGGTTGTGCACTAAATCCTATTGCCAGGTCTCTGTGTATGTGTCCACTCATCGGGCATGTCACTGAGACCACTTGTCTTTTATTAGTGTGTATAATATTGTGTGCACCTTCTGTACACAGCTAACAACAATGGGCAGTGCACTGCTAACTTTGAGCAGGTATTTGTCTACTGGATTGGACCATAGTTTGCATTTTTGCCCCAAATTCAACACACAATCCAGTGTTTTCTTCTTTAACAACAATTACCATTTCATAAAGCTAGAACTTATAATGTTATGCCTGATTAGTATATTTCCTTATCTTCATAAGCAGCATCCTGTCGAGTTTAATTTAAATAAACCTCAAGGAGGAAAAATACAAAAAATGCCAAAGCAACAGGTGCTACACTCAGATTAACACACACACACACACACACACACACACACACACGCAACACACACCCATACACACCCACACCTACGCAAACACACACACACTCACACTCTAATACACAAAGCAGAGAAACAAAACAAATGCTTCAATAGCTTTGAAAAGGAGAATAGAGACAACTAACTTTCTCAACCAGACAGCTTCACTTTTAGATTTCAAAATGGATTTCAGACAACAAAAGGAAACACTCCAGAGGTGTAACAAGAACAAATAAGCAGACATAAAAAATCACAACTTTAAAACGCAGCACTGAAGAAATACAGTTTGAAAAGAAACACTCACAGATAAAACTACAGACAAAACCGTTTTTTAAAAACCCTGTTATATATATTTATATATAGCATATATTTTAATACAGTTATTCCCAGTATATACACCAATAGTATATCTTTGTCAGAAATAAAACCTTACTTTGTTGAGAGTTGAATTAATCATGTTGCTACTGGAGGTCCACAGACAGATGGAAAAAAAAAACAAAAAAACTAAATGAAGTGAATGAGAAGAGAGGAGGAAAATATCATCATTGAAACAGGATTTTACTAGGTCCAGAATTCCTGAAAACCTGATGATCCCAGGATCCCAGGAGAGGAGGGGAGGGACCAGACCACTGCACACTGTCTGAACAGAGGGATGTGAATACGCTGGTGTCTGGGTGTACTTGTCTGCAGATCACAAGATAGTCCATATTTAGTATTTATGTTTTGCTTATAGATTTTATATATTATTTTATATGCAAAGTGTATTCAATAGTCTTACCATTTGTAACAGAACAATGAAATGAAACATTAAAAGTTAAAGGTACATTGTGTAATTTTTCTGGAGGAGCATCTGTCAAATGCTTTTCTCTATGTTGATACCAAACTGTGAAACATTGTGGCATCTCTATAGACCTTTAAACCTTTTTATAATCATGAAAACCTAAACAGACCAAGTTACAGGTCAGATCTGTGAAGAGGCAACCCCACTCACAGTCAGAATGCTTTTTTTCTTGGTATTTTTGAGCAGTATATCCACCTGTAATTGAATAAATGTGAGTAATGTAATAAATGTAGAGCTGATTCATTTAATACTGTTCAAAATCTGCACAATGACATATTCATAGACACATTACACAATGCACCTTTAATAAAAAGTGAAAAACTGTTATTTTTTGTGAATATTTAGCATAATCACTATTATCATTATATATTATTTCATGACTCAAGGTCCAAAGTAAAAACAACACACCACATTAAAAAAAGAAAACCACTTCAAATACTTTATATCTTTTCCGAATTACTTCCATACCTGATGAGCAGCAGCATTCACAGTTGAACACGACCTCAGTCCTCTAGTGCCACCATGCCTTTCACTGGGTCTTTCACTCTCATCTGGACCATATGGAGAAGCTCTTACACATTTGAATATATATATATAGTTTGAATCCTGCGGTATCACCATCTGAACTGACCTCATCTAACTCCTTGCGTGTGTCCTCCTCCATGCGCCGGATGTCTTCCATAGTCAACTCAATCCAGTGGTCAATCCAGCAGAACAGCTGACGGTGGAAGTTAGTGAACAAACGTTTCTCTTGCTGAGGGGAGAAAATTTGGATTACACAGTTAAATTTACACACCTAACCCCATTTAACCCTAACCATTATCCATTGACAAAACAAACAAACAAACAAACAAACAAACAAACAAACAAACAAACAAACAAACACACAACTATTCAGCCAGAATACAGTGAAAGTAAAACTCCAAAAGTCAAGCACAGGGATTTTATTCAATTCTACTCTTGAGTACATTCTCTTCTTTTAGGTGTTTAGGATGGACATTGAACAAAAATATAAACACCCCATGTCAAATACTGAAGACACATGAATGGAGCCGCCCTGACCCTGAGTGAGTATATACTGTCTGACCCTGACTGAGTATATACTGTCTTGTACTTGTACACAATGAATATTTTTCTTGATTTGTGCCACATTTGAGTCAATCTCTGTCATTGAGCATCTGCTCAGTGGTGCAGTGAATCCACTCAGTACATGGGTGTGAGATAAACAAAAGCACCTAGAATGATTAGTGCTCAGGCACTCCTTATAGTGGGGACAATAAAAGGCCACTACAAAATGTCCAATTTTGTCAGAAGTAATCCTGCCTCAGATGTCTGGAGTCATGTGAGAACGTGCCAACCTCATGTTACCAGGATATGCATGTGCTTCCTTGAAGCGGAGCATATTCCTGTTTTGGACGGGCCTGCATATTCATCAGACATGTCACCCATAGAGCATCTTTGGGATGTTCTGGTTGGACATGTCCGTGATCG
Organism: Scartelaos histophorus; assembly: GCA_000787155.1. NCBI lineage: Eukaryota > Metazoa > Chordata > Actinopteri > Gobiiformes > Gobiidae > Scartelaos > Scartelaos histophorus. Next base: position 21,827 of record JACN01071707.1, on the reverse strand, counting down.
TGTTCCAGCTCCAGAGAATGTGCGACAGGAAAAGTGGAATAACATCCCACAGGCCCATAGACGACCTCATCAACTCCATGTGAAGATGATGTGCAGCTTTGAGAGACGCAAATGATGGACACACAAGATATTGAAAAGTGAATTTTATATTTTTGTCCAGTGTGGATGAGCCACACTTGCATTATAGATTTTGTCCACTAGAGGCTGGAGGAAACTCATATCCCTGTTCATTGATCTGATGCTTTTAAGTGCTTTATGTTTTATGTGTTTTGGGAAATTATGCAATCAGGTAATATGATACTAACAATAACAATATTTATATTTAGGTGTTTTACAAACCTTTTGAATAAAGTTCTCCACCTTGTTTTGAAGGCCCCACCATTTGAATTTGACAGTGACCAGTTTGTAGGCACACATGTGTGGGCAGTCTTTCTTGTTGGGAAGCTCTTTCTGCAGAGATCAAAACATACTACACATTCACTTTCTTGCACCACCCTTTGAACAAAAGTTTTTTTTCACACACTGTTAAGGTGAAACTGTAACTTATACACCCTCTTTACCTTCCAGTCTGGGCCTAGAGGACCTCTTCCTGTCTTCACTGATTTGAACCTGCAAGGGTCCTCGTCTGGCTTGTAATCCTGCAGGAGACAATGGGATGAACTCACATGTTCAGAGTGGCACAGGCATTGACTGTGTAAAATACCCACCTTAGGTTCTACCTGACTTCTGTCTGCAATATCAATATAGACTACATCAACCTTCTTCCAGGTCTCAGGGTCGAGCCCATGCACCTGATCACAGACATAACACAAGAGGAAAACACACAGACGTAACCAGAAAGGTAAAGAGTCATTTTTGTATTTACAGTCCACAATCCAAATTAGGTAAACCAATAAACAATAATGTTAGACTGAAACAGATATGAGCATAGTATTCTGGTGTTGTGCTTTGTTTCATTACGGTATGTTTAAATAATCCTTTAATCTCTGCTCTCTATCTTCGTCTAGTCTTATTCAGTCCGACTATAGGAAGCGCTGTCCAATCAGGAAACACCCCATAATCCAGCCTTAGCTTTATATATAAATGAAATATTGATAGTATTTTATGTATACTTTTTCACATCAGGCAGTTTGAATGGATGGATAAGAACAAGATAATGACAAAATACTAGAAGTACTGAATTTATATATTTTAAACCACTCACATTTTCAAGGTGCCCCAAGTCAGGTTTATGCCATGTCTCAATTTTTATCAGGAAGTTATCTTTCATGTACTCATTCTGTGGGAAGAGGACAAAACAATTATATCACTTTAAACTAGCGATACAAAAGTTAGTCAGTGTTCTATTTCTACCTATCTATTTTGACTTATCAGAGTCATTTGAGATAAATAAGTAATTAAATAAATTATTGTGGTTTTTAACTTTAATAAAATATAAACTTACCGTGATGACTGCAGATTCATGTTGTGGCGTGAAAATAAGATAAATAAGATTTTAATATAACATGATATAACATATGGGGTTAACAGTTGAAAAATGATTACAAAACTAGAAAGAGAAGTGGCTGATAGAATAGTATTTGCTACAGTTGTGTATTTTAAAGATTAGATAATGTGTCCTGTCTGTGTTTGGCAGCTGACACTGTGTGATCCCGAGGTGAAGTCTCGAGTGATGCATGCCTCTTCTCACTGGAGTCACTAAATTATTCAAGCACTCCTTCAAGGTGACAGTGAGAGCCAAAGAGAGAGAAGAGAGAGCAAGAAAGAGCAAGATCTAGAGAGAGAGAGAGAATAAAGAAAGAGAGAAAGAACTCCACGGAGATAGAAGCAATGTGTGATCGAGCTTCATCACTTGTTTTTGTGACTTGCATAGCTTGTCAGTATTGTGCAGGTTTTTACTGTCTACAGAGTAAATATTTCTCACATACACAATTCATTTGTTAATGGACTTTCTTTAACATATCCACAACAGAAGTATTAAAACATAAATGCTAATGTTTGTGAATAAAATCAATAAAAGTGACTGTTAATAAGTAACAAGTGCAGTGGGTGTGTGTACCTGTGCGACAGTAAGGGTATGCGTTCCAGGCTTTCTCGTGGATGTTGAGAGCCGACGCAGGAGCCAACATTCGGACAAATGATGGAACTTTACTGCATAAAAATAAATATGCTTGCATGCATATTAGACATACACTGTGATCTTTTACATATGATACTAAATAATATGTCATATACGGTCATATTTGAGAGAAAACTGAACTGATAAACTACTACTATAATATGCTTTTCAGAACTTGTTTGTCTAACGTAGCCTAAAAAATTGCACCAAATCAAAATGTGATGTCGATAATATACCAAAAACTGCAGTAATAATAAAAGAACCTGATGCTTACCTCTGCAAATGATATATTTTGTGTGTGTACTGTCCCTTTTCTCCATCCTTCTCGTAGGGCTCGTTTTTTAACACCTCCACTCCCTCTCCTCCTCCGGTCTCATTCTTACTGGCCTCAGCTACCGAGTACAGCTGGCCCACCTGATACTGTAACACAAAATATAAACACAGGTCACACACTTTTATTTTAAGCATTTCTAGCGCAAATAGTCTGTCAATTCAAAGTTCCCATAATAGTCTTACTCAGAAGCTATCATTTTAGCACTATTTATTTGTGGCTAATATAAAACATGTCTTTTCACGCTATTTTAAAATAAGTTGTGGAAATAGTTTAAAATGAATAGATCTTTCCAAACATTTTCTTTCAAATGGTTTTGTATTTATATTACACTGCTGCAGTTTAATGTCATCTGTGCATTGGCTATTACCCAGGGTCAGGGCATGCCCTCAAAACATTTGACATTTTGACTTTTCTCTGAATTACAAAGGTCTTTCCACCCCCTTAGACATGGCAAAGTTACAGCAATAATATGTTGGAAAAAGCAAAAGAATTGCATGTGAAAAAAAGTAAGAAAGTAAGTAAAATCTCCAAAATATATTACAAAATCACAATTTAAAGGACTAACCAGAACTAAAGAGCAAAATGCAGCTATGCAACGTCAAGCAAAGCAGCGGTTTTCAAAAGGTTTCTAAAAATCACTGTAATAAGCCTGTGTATCACGAGTATAGTCCACACAACATGAGACACCCTGATGTACTGAAACTCCATATATAGTTGTAGTAGTCTGGAGGGCTATGAATTCAAGGGCAGAGGAGGCTGTGTACTTCCCCTGACAGCCACCATTACTCAACTGTCTACAGGGCTTTTCTGCGGGTCACATCAGAGTCCCTCTCCTCTGCTCATGTCTTATGTCTTATAGTGACACTGACTCTGGCTATGACCACTGCAGCACCAGAAGTATATAAGTATGCATGCCACTTATTATTATTATAGTCTAGTCAAATGCTCATTGGAGTTGTGCCCTCAATGAAAACAATATTCACAAGCTCTAAAATTCCCATTGCACATATCATGCTACAAACAATCAACAACAAACAGTAAATATGTCTGCGCTTGTAGTATAAAAATGTACTGTGATAGAGTGAAAAGCAGGAACTTTAATAGAAATATTATAAAAGTCCTTTATTGGTTACATGAGACGAGCCCACGTGTTTTCACAAAGGTAGTGTCTGTTTTCATCAGGGTTTATTACACTTTTTATTCTACAAGCATGGCCATTTTCACTGTTAGCCTTTCAGCCTTGTCCTTGAGGAGCATCTGTTCTGGACTTTTAAGAAAAGCTTCTCACTCCTACTGTGTTCTTAATACTGTACAAGCAATGACAGAAGATGGCAACTGGCAACACACTCAATGAGAAACATGTGAATATATGAACGGGAATAGAAATAATAAAATGGAGCTTACCTCTTCCACAGATATGGGAAGAATCACTCGACTGGAAGAGAATAAAAAGAAGTTACTTTGGCGTGATAGCTTTTATACTAGAACAGTTTGTCCTTCTATTCATGGCTTTCAGACACATGCCTTTAGTGAATTTGTCAATCCGACTACACTGAGATGGTGTGAACTCTACTTTCTTACAGTGGTACTTTCAGGCTTTTTTGTTGTAGTGATTTTGTTGTTGGATACATTATTGACATGCATTTAATCGACTATAAATCAGGAAAGCATACGACTGCTTTGATACTCACTACATTTTCCTTTCACAAAAGAGGTATTTGGTAATACCTTAATTTTATAGGCATATATCGGTGTGTTTGTATCATTTTCAGCTTGGAACACTCAAATTCACATAATCCTTCACCTCCCACACAAAGCTCTCATCTTTTCTTTTGAGGACAGGCACCAAATAGCAGACATTATATGTATAATGTTTAATGTATGTAGTGTCTGAACATTTTAAATGTGAGAACTGAGTAATGCTTAGGAGGAAGTGTATGTATTTTAGATACATTCAGGGACACAAATTCCATCACAACACTACTCCACTCATCTCTTCATCTTTGGGCTGTATATTCCCTCACATCTGTGGACACCTGTGATGGCAGACACCCAAATGTCAGTCCAGCACACAATATGTGGACCAGGATCTAGGATCTAGGTCCCTCTGTCTAGTACACAATTGAAGTAGTAATAATAGCCATAATAATGCAATCTGTAATGAGTGGTAGCAGTGTTGGAGGTGAAGTACGAGTACAGTAAGTAATTTCCTTAATATAGGCTTGGATTTATATTTTTTTCTTTAGACTTGACCTACTTTAGGGTTGTGTTGATTTCTTGATTAGTGAAAGTAATTAATAGCATTTCAATGTATTAGTGCACATTTTCTGCAGAATGTAACGCTTAATCATTGTCTAGTTAGTTTAATTAAAGCTGAGAACTCTCCCTAATCACTTTGGCTGTGCATTCACCCTCATCCCAGACCATTTATTGATTAAATCATGTTGGGGAAATCCAGCTGATACATGTAGTATTCAAGAGCAGAAGCTATTTTTAGGTGCTAGTATTTGTAGTGCTAAGAGAGCCACAACTGAAAGCAATGCATTTGTCTATTATTTATGAAGACTCTTGGCCCAATTGGCAATATTTTTACATTACAATCACCCCCTGCTATGAAGGGTGCCAAGGCCAGTGGTGCACTTACATCCAAATGGAAAAATATAGCCAGAGCATGGGGAGTGCTTTTAAATATATACATTTTCAAAATATAAATAAATTACATGCTGATAGAATGACTTTTCCACTCACATGTAACACGCTAAATGATATAAAAGCACTTAAGTCATGTCATCTATCTCTGTTTGGCAGAATACATGTACTTGACAGTGATACAATGAGCCGGCTACAGACTCTAGGCCTGAAGCAAACTAACCCAGAAGCTAACCACAGCCCTGTATAGAGGCTAACCTACATCCAACATGCATTTATCAGGTCTTGAATCTCCAAACTCTTCATTCAAGCTCTGATTCCTTTGACATTTTGCAGTTTGGGCCTATAACCTACTTCCTTTATAGGGCACCTTATAATTCATTCATCTCAAGTGCTTCCCCCACCTTGACCGTGCCTGCCCATGGCTCCATTCCTGTGGACTTGAATACCGGAGCGCACCACCACCACCACCAGTCGTTTCACCTTCAGCACGCATCAATAACATGGCCACAGAGGGCTGCATAGCTTTCCACCAGATGGGGCTTAAAAAACACAAGCTCTCGCCCTTGCTTCGCTTCACCGTTTTCATTTTACATCCAGGGAGGTCATTTCTCTATTCCGTCCCTAGATTGAGACTTCCTAGCGGGGTCTAGTGTGTGAAGGGCACAGCCAGCCATGCTATTCGGCTGCTGCTGCGGATGCAACTCGAGCCTCTCCTCTCAGATGCGGAGTGGAGATGATGCGCTCTCGCTGGAATATAATAATGACGGGCGTGAGCCGCACAGAACACAGATCAGCACCACTTCGCCCTGGACAGCGACTCTTGTAATAATATAGCCCCGAGATGCTGGATACAATGTCAAGGCTAAAAGGAGCTCACCCCACTCGTGTACAATTCTACTTACAATTCCTTTATGAGCATGTTGGCGGTGCAGCAGCTTTGTAGATGCGCCTAAAACCCAGATGAGGGAACCGCCGAAGTACAGGTCCCTCGAAACAGGCTCGGTCCACCGCTAGTCTCTCTTCTTTTCTCCGCTCGCTGCTCCTCCACCTCTTCCCTCTATGTCATTCTACCTCCACACGGTCGCTTATTTGCTTCACATTCACTTCCTGATCGGGGCCGCGGCGAGGCGTTGCTGTTGCGCGCAGAAGGAAGCGAGGCCTGTGCGGAGGAAAGCAAGGACGCACACCTCACCACGGCTGCTGTGATGTGCCCGTCCCGTTATCATGTGTTTAGCTGAGATTTAGCTTTATAAAAATGAGTGATATTAACAATTCGTTGAAATGGAACCAAATAACCTTCACAGAAAGACTATATCATAAAAAGGACAACACAAACACCTGAACTCAAAACAAATAAGCAAACACAGAGACATCCCAAATACATACGTGTGGTAGGCCAAAGTGTCGTTCTAGCAATTAGTTGATCCTCTATAAAAATCTATGAAACGTTTTCCCTCCAGCGCGAGCTCTGCGTCATCCCAGCCGCGGTGACGTAGAAGCGCGGTTATTCTCCGTGCCAGTATCTATGGGAATGATGCGGGGACCACCACTCGTGGCACAGGCGCTTTCTACGTCATCCGGCTTACTTAAGATCCTTCAGCTGCACTTCGCACATCCCCAAAGGCTCACAGGAACTCGCAGTCTCCAAATCGTGACGCTTTCTGGCTGATTTTTAATACCAATAAATGGCAAAAAGTCACATAAGTCCAAGGACCTTTTCTACACTAAACAGTCCTCTAAATCTGAGACGCACGTGATGTGATGACGGGAGGCGTAGGTCCTAATCCCACCTCTGTGCCACCACATCCCGGAGATTGCAATCCCGTGCACGCGCGCGAGACCGTGTCTGAAATTATGTAATCTCGTTCTGTTGCTGTATTTTTAGTGCATCTGCCTGCCTTATCCTAGTGTCCCATCCCGCGTCTGTCACTGTGTGCGCCTTCGTCCTGGTTTCAGATCCATTTTGGGTGCCACAAAGTTATTTTTCGTGTTAATACAAAAGCAAATCAAAGTAAAATAAGTCCTTTGTGCTTTGTTCCTTTGTGCTCTTCATTGTAAAGGGTCACCCACATTTTGTGCATAGTTAAGTTTTAGAATGTTTTAGATTGTTTTGCAGGCCTTGTAGCTTTTAGACTAAAAACTGTACAAGATATTTTTTACATGACCACAGCAAACCACACTGGACTTTATACGTGACCTCAAGAAACCCTTAACCACTGCCACTGGTGCCACCTGTTTGGAGCTGATGCAGTTCTGCTCGTAGCTCTCCTGGTCACAGCGCATTGACCTCTCCCTCCCTCTCTTTCTCTCTTTCTCTCTCTCTCATCTCTCTGGTGACGAAAAGCAGAGTGTCAAGTGATAGCCATCTGTGAGAGTCAAGTATCAGATACACGAGCAGACTGCTAAACCAATGTGGGGAGTGAAGGCGCACAGAAAAGATGGCAACCATGTACTTTTCACTTTTAGAATAGCCCTTATTGAACATGTAGGCTGTATAATGATCAGTTTTCTAAGCCTAATTATCTGTAACTGGCTGTACAGACGTCTTATATGAGACTGCTCGTTTTCTGTATGTATTTTATATGTTTTTGTTTGCTTTATGCATATATAAATGCATATATTTTGGATTGTAGGCTTTATTACCCTGGATCTGGTCCTACATATTGTGTGCTTTAAAACATAGTGTTTAGCGACCTCTACAGAGAAGAGAGGGAAAAGCTTAAGTGTTAGGATTTGCTCACGTTTTTCTCAGTAGTTTGTTACCACTAAAGTACTTTGTTACCTGCTAAATATTGTATACACTAATTTGTGACATTTTCGTTTGTGCTTATAAACGGGCATTAGAATCATGAGTGAAAAATCTTTATTGTCCAAAAAAAGAAGGTTAATACAAATAAGCTACAGCAACACTTTTGGAATAATTAGTCTAGGGACTGATGATGGTGAGCCGAAAATATGTGGATAAAGTGCTGATGGAAAATGCAGGTGGAAAATGTGTGTATATCGTCTAAATCTATGTGTTACTCTTCATCAGTAGAGTCATAGATCGAGCATGAGGCACAGCTAGAGGTAGGCTATGGTATAAATATCATACAATAGAAAAACAACAGTAATAAATAGAATTGAACGGATCACAATTTATGGCATTTTATCCCCTTCGAGATGGAAAAAAACATAAAACTAGATTTTATTTAATATGTCAAATATAATGTCTAAAATGATAAAAACTATATAACCACTTGGTGATGGTGTAGTATTTAGTTCTGTATATGAGACATGTAAAATAAAGATAGCTATTTTGAATTTTAATGCCAAATTATTTAATAAAAAACAAACAAAACAAAAAAACAACTAATATAACAGATTATAATACATAACTGTGGAGGTGTTAACATTCCCACTGATACAGTAAATATAATATCACTAAAGCAGAAGAAAATGAGGCTGAGAGGTTTTGGGGGATTTGCTGAGGTCAGAACCTCTTCCTTTCACAGTCTTTCCTCTCACTGCCTCTTCATCTCCTGCTCCTCTTCCTCCTCTGTCGTGGTCCAACAGTTTGATGTGTGAATGAGAATCAGATCTCATCCAGATATAATATTTATCTATCTTTGAAATCTTCTAAAGGTGTCCTTTTACTCGGTAAATGTGTTGATGATTTCCTCAGTTTACTAAACCAATGCTTCTGGGATGTCAGAGCCATTGATTTTGATGTAGATCTTGGCGTTCTCTTCTCTTTCCATTTGCTCTTTGTTGAGCACTCTTCTGTAGCAGATAAGGTAGATGGGCAGCAGAAACCCCAGCATACTGAGAACCAGCAGTCCAATGTTTACCTTAAGGAAGAAGAATTAATATTTACTCATGTTCTCTGGACAGATGTTTGAGTGAATAACTGTGTGTATACTTACCCAAAAGGGATCTCCCTGTAGTGGTCCCATCATGGCCAAAAACAGAGGCTGCTGCAGGAGTGCAAACACAGCACTAATCAGAGACTGCATCCCTGTCAAACTGCCGAACTGCGACGAGGGATACCTGCACCACAGGAAGTGCACGTTAAGACTTAATATTACACATGATTCACATGTCACAGAAAGAAAAAACAAAACATTTTCACAAAATTACATCAGTAGACCTGTCACCTTTACACATATAAAAAAATAAATGAAATATAAATGTGATACATTCCTGAAGAACATTTAGATTGAGTTATATTATTATACTGAAAAATGTAAATCATTAACCCAAAGAAGGATATAACTATAAATATGAGCTTATCTCCAATAGTTACCACAGAGAACAGATCAAATTAGACTTTTATAGTTTGGAGTGCTTAATCGGTAGTTTTATATTTTATAGTACTTACACAGCAGCATATAGGCCGCCAACAGCTGAGTGAATGAACCCTCGGACCACAGTGTGTAAAACAAATGACACAATCTGTGTAAACACAAGATTAAAGGTTAATGTTTCAGAAATGGACAGTGCTGTACAATTTCCTGTAACAATGCACTAACACTGTTTACTCAGGCTTAATGTGCATGTTGTAGAGGAAGGAAAAGGAAATCAGCATTTCATCTACATAACTGGCTTGCAGAATGATGCCAAACAAAATATTATATCTTTTGAATGGTCAAGTGTCCTCAAAATGGCAAAGCAGGAAGCTGAAATCCATGAATTACTGGACCACTTACTTGAAGGTGCAAATTAGGGATGATGCATGTAATACCAAATCCCACCAGCAGGAAGTTTGTGAGCACAAAAGCTCTCAAGGCATTTGTCACTTTCTGTGTCTTTCTGTCTCTGCGTTTCTTCTTCTCTCCTCTGTGGACATCACGACACAATAAAGCTTTTTTTTTTTTTTTTTTACCAGAAAAAATACAAGACTCAAAGGTAAAGACATACGTGCTGGTGAGCTGTTTCTCCCCATCTCCATCATCACACTCTTTTAACTTCCAGTCCATAATCTGACCAATTACTGGTGTGGTCATCAAACAGAGCAGCTGCAGCACACCAAAGATGGACGAATACAAACTCACTGTGACAAATAATGAAATAAATTCAAATATTTGTGTATATTTAAAGATGCACTAGTTTTTGGGCTCTGTCTTGAAACTATCAAATATGGTATTAGTCGTTGGAGAGAAGCAGGTGATGCTTCAGGTTACAAGTCACCGGGCTGTGGAACATTCTAAGTAAAGCAATAACAAAGTAACAAAGTGTACATGTACACGTTAAGAACTACTACAGTACAATGGGTCAGTAAATCATTAGCTTGTGTGTTGGGAAAAGTGCATGCATCAACAGGTAAGTCACAAGGATGGTAATATACTTCCAATAGATGAATGCAGAAAGCTTTAAAGGTCCCAGCTGATAAATATGCTTTTCTAGTAAACATGAAACTACTTGAAACAGTATTTTTCCCTATTCAGGAAACTAATATATTTTTTACGCAGTAAAAGATTTATTTAAAGCACTGCTACTTCTACTACTACTTCTAATGGTGAAGCTATAACTGTGGTCTTAAGGTTATTGTTATTGCGAATTCCAAAATAAAGCAGTGGAGACTAAAGCCAAAGCAAAGGTTCTACAGATCATGCTAATCTTACCCACTTCCATTCTTTCAACTGAAAACCAAAGTCAAAGTGGACATTTTGTAAGTTCAGCTGTTTTAAAGTGCTTACTCAAAGTTATGGATATTGAAACAGAGAAAAACAGATAATGCTGCATGAAAATACAAACATGTGTAGCTGCTGACCTGTGTTGAGGTCATCGATGAGTGACTCTAGCACACTGTTCATGGCTCCCATGTAAAAGAGCAGACGCAGCTGAGTGACCGACATGGTGACTGCACTGAGCAGGAATATGGGGCTGAGCACGCTCTTCATAAACGACTGGGCTGTAGACACACGATCAAAAATGCATCATGTTAAGAAATAGGGGAAATTGTGCAAAGCTAGATAAGTCTAACACAAGATGATCAACAGGACTATGTGATTTTCTCTGAACTATTTCATATCATATTTCTGCTTATCTGCGAAATGTCACTTGTAAATTAAATTAATTAATTAATTAATTACAATAAAACAAAATGGTGCATCACAATAATAAAAAAAAAATTATAGAATAATTTTGAGACTACAATTAAATGTTAATTTATATTTAACAATAAAATCAGAGATTTGCAGTGGTTTCATTTATTTTATACAGTTCATGGTGTAATTCAGAGCTGTATTCTTACTTTCTATCTGTGCTTTAGAGTCCATCTCCAGGTCCATGGTGGACAGGCACAGCTTTTGCCCCTCTTTGGTGATCATATCATCAGGCTTCAAGCTTGTTCCCACACTGAGACGCCGCCCAACAGTGGTCACTTGGCGATAAAACTGCTTCCCTGTGATTTTGTGGTCAAAGCCCATCCAACTGAACTTAATTTTCACACTAAACGAATAAGAAAATACAGATTTTGTGGGATCTGCTGCATTAACACCTTAGCTTGACTATACATTTGTTTAAATTGATGCATTTCTCTTGCACTTGTACACAACATGAGGCACTCACGAGTAGTCCATGTCCTCTGGTCCAGGAAAAGGTTCAAGGGGCCAGTTGAAGAAGCAGTTAAAAAAGACCAGGCCAGCACAAGCTGCCCACACAACCAAGATGGAGATGAAAGAAATGTTTAAATCGTAGATCACCTGTGATAACCAAAATAATAGTCACAACCTGAGTATGGCCACTCATGTGCTCACACTGGTTTGTTAGTACCTTGACTCCTGGGAAGGTGACAGCTGAGGAGGCGTAAGAACCAATCATAAGGGCAATAAATGTGGAGCGAAGGTCCCCAAACATATTAGGCAGCTGAAGGGAAAAAAAGATTTGTATTTTAAATGATAAACATTAAATAGAAGAACTGGTGTGACCTTACAGCTCACATCATGTTTGGGAATCAAAGGTGAAGACAGTTTGACATCAAACAAAGGAAAAATATTTCAGATGCAATTTGAAAACATTGACTTTATACAGCTGTGAGGTAAGGGCCAGTTAGGTCAGGAGACATTTAAGGACAAGGCTCCGTTGGGGTGTCCTGGTCTGCAGAGGTCAGTAACTGTGGATGTGCAAAGCACATTACATTAACATCACTTAACAGGAAAGTGTCCATATGAATGTTATAATACAACACGTGTTTTATGCACAAAAGAAGAAAATAAGTATTTATTATGCAGTACACTGAAGCCAAACAGGGGCACACACTGGTGGGGCTTGGGAAAGTGCCAATCCTTCAGAAGCCATGGTGATCTAAGTTTCCTTACAGCCTTAGAAAGAAAAAGGGCTGCAGAAAGTCATGATCAAGGAGACTGCTCTGGCCAATGATTAACCCAGCAACAAAATGCAAGCCCACAGGCAAAGATGGAAAACATGTTTTTATCCACACACTGTGGACCCCTTGAGTTAAGACTTCCATGACATAAGCACTAACACAATAAAGCTGGTGATATAAGGCAGAATTTAGGCACCCATGTTTAAAGAGTAAAATATTGCCAGTACAGGCTTAGAATTAAGACATTTTATTGGAAGACTGAGGCCCTTTCGAGGAACTGCATTTCCATGGAGCAGAGCAAGACTCTTTAGAGATTTAGGGAGGAACTATAGTCTGATAAACAGCAGAGGAAAGAAGGAGAGGTCAGGGTCCATCTTTGAACCTGGTTTCTGTTTCTGTTCCTTAGAGCACTATTTATAGGTTTGAGCAGGTACAATGTAGAAAGCAGCTTGTTACTCTCTTTTTGTTCATTAAAGGGCCCATATTATTATTATTTTCACAACGTTGATTTCTCATTCCAAAGAAACCCTACAGTTCTTCACTCAAATAGAAAACACTGTTCTACCTTGTGATGTCATGTGGTAATACAGGAAAAAGATAAAATGTAGCTGTTAAGTTGAAAACTACATGACATCACAGGTGGAACGGAGCATTTTGAGCTTTGAACTCCAGGTTTTTTAGAAGGTCACAACATTCTGACATGCCTTACAGCTCACAAAAGTCAGTTTTGAGTAATACAGGTTCTGAATTTATTGTAGATTTATTATAGTCCTATGTATGTATGTAAATTTAGAATAGTTGTTAACCTTCTGGCTTAACCCTTTCATTTGTTAAAAGCTATTGCGTCTATTACTATTACAGAAACTACGAGTGGGCCTGTGTATAATGCTTTCCATGAACAGCTGTTTGTTGCAAAAGTTGGATTCATGAGGAAATCTGTGGTTGAATATTCCATTACTAAAGTCCACTGTGCACCCTTCTCTGTTGGCCCCTCTCTGAAAGATGCATCTAACTAATTAAAACTGTTGTCTTCAAAAACACAGAGCTCATTGTTGCCAAAACCAAAACATGGCAAATCAGAAACAGTGAGGAATGCCAGGCCAAAGGGGGAGGGGGCATCAGGGTTATTCCACATAAACTATAATGAATCAACAGGGGAGTTCTTGTGATAGTAGGACATTTACATCTGGACAAACAAACTTACTGTGAGAGAGGTGAAGGTCATACACATGCCCCCGAAGCCGTTAAATGTGAGGGCGATAAAGATGAGGACAGAAAGTTCTGCGGAGGACACACGTTTTAGTACACATCATTAAGTACAAATAAAAGACTCGAGGAACTGCTAAGCTGAAAAGATTAAGGAGCTTTTGTCATCATGGAGAGTTTTATTATAGGTGAACACCTCATACACAGCTCATGTTAGTTTTGTACTTTTTGTAAATAAGATAAAGAGGCCAGATTGAGATGGATGTGAACATAAGCCCAAAGCAGGTGGGATTATATATGGTAGAATTATAAGGCCTGACTTGCCTCGAAATCCAGAATGATATCGCTCTGTATTTTTTTATAGATTAGTTGCTGGTACGGCACTGAGTCTGGATTTTTTTGGGCAAAGGCTCAATCATCGTCTTGTCATTAAGCCTATTTAATAAAGTTTGTATTCAGTGCAGCTCTATACTCAAACACTGATTTTTTTTCCCCCTATCCACTCCTCTCATTGGTCAGATTTTATTATGAGTGATAGGTGGATGTAACCAATCACAGTTAAGTGCAAATATCTGAAGTAGTAGATGACTTTATATATTATATGTTCATTATAAGTTTTTGGGATATTGCTTTGGCTTTAGCTAAAGAGCTAAAGAGATTATCTTTAATGCAATGAAAGAGTAAAGTTAGTTAGATAGTTGAGCTAGATAGATGTGCCTATAAATATAGTTAGATATAGTTGCAAATCAAAGGAATAAGTATAAAAGTAAGTATAAGTAAGTAAAAGTATGTGGACTTACCATTTGGTTTATAAGCTCCATATGCAATCATTAGACAGGACAAACCAAAGCAGGTGCTGGAAGAAATAAGAAAATATCTTTAATTACATATTTTTTTCTGTATGTATGATGTAATGTACTGATAGTGATTTGCATGTTGTTTTGGAAAACATTTTAGCCAGATGTCCTTCTTGGCTTGATAGCACTAAGACTACACTGGTTTTTTGTTATTTTTTTAGATATTAAACAGCCAAGGAAGTGACAATATTAAAATAGAGTTTCTGGTAGTGGTAGGGTAGGAGCTACCATCACTACCATGTGATATTCTCTTTACCTTCCCAAAAGTCTGAGCTTGCGCGGACCATATTTGTCCATGACGATTCCCAGCGGCAGAGTGATGGCAGAAAGCAGGAAAGAGCCCACCGTGAAAGCCAAGTTGAGCATCTCGTCCTGCTCCTTACAAATGAGCCAGCCGTTCATTCTCAGAGGGCCATCAGGGGGCAGTAAAGGCTTCATCTCCACCCCATCCCCCAAGCCCACCACGCCTGTCTCACCATCACCCAGCATAGCATAGTAGTCTGCATACTCATCAGTGGGTGGAGTGGGCAGGGACAGGTTTGTAGAGCTGCTGTGATTTCCTGTGTGCAAAAATATATGTGTGTAAAAATATATATGGGCGAAAAATTCGTATTGAAAACAAATTGCAGTAGCCACATTGTGCTAGATCTGTATGATTCATAAACTAATATATCGTCACCTTCCTAAAATAAGTCACTTTTTGCCTAACTTTTCCTTAGGCAAAAAAATGCCGTACTTGCAATTTTTGGGGGAGTTTTTTGTGTTTCCTGAAAAACCTGAAAAAATGACTTATGCGATTATTTTAGGAAGGTGTCGATATTTAAAACATGTTTTAGGCAATATACACAATTTATATATGAAAATGTACAGAATGTACAGATTTTTTCTTGTCAAGTATGACCTGTCCCAAAGTGCTGTATCTAAATGATGACATTTCACATTTCACCACACTGATCCAGTGTGACAGACACATGTTGCTGACGGTGTTCTGAAAAAAAGAAAAACCCAAAAAACCAAAAAAACAGCTGCTTCTGCAAAACCTTGCTGACTATGACTATGTCTTATTTCTGCTAAATTAGCAGAACTAACTATAGACTATCATCTGCGGTCTACTTTTGACAAATGTATTTTGTTTTTTAGTTTTGCTATTACATACTATCAGCTTCTGTCACGTACAATCAATCAGTGGACTTTCAACATCCATAATGGCAGTAATAAAGGTACTGTCAGTGGCTGTGGTTCATATCATGTGCTACAAAGAGCTGAGCTGGTGCTCCTACACTCTTATATTATCAGCCAGATAAGAAGAAGGCTGACCATATAGAACAGATACCTCAGCATGTTCATTCAAAACATATGTTTCATTGACAGTTTAACTTGTTTATCAGCTCCAATTGACAAATGGCATAACCAGTGATCCCTTAACACACAAACAACTAATGAATGAATGAACACAACATTGTTATGTAATGGGTTAACATGCAAGAAGAAGTTAGAAGGACAAGAAAAAGATAAAGCTAATGTCAACAGCCACTTACCCTCTTCAGTGCAAAGATATGAATAGAAGCCCTCAGACTTGAGCATGATGAGCAGGGACCCCCAGCCCAGCAGCACAGCAGAAAACAGCAGGTTTTCAATGATGGCCGTCACAGCCATCCACCAGCGCCTGGCAAACGCGGTGGTCAGGGTCGGTGCCATGGTTCAACCCAAGAACAGTCAAAAGGCTGAAAAAGCTGAGGGCTTGGGTGTTAGGTGCAGGGTGCCTACCCTTGGTGACGCTGGTATGGTCACCTCTGCAAAGAGAAGGAAGCAAGAGCAATCACTGGTTTTATAGTTACACCTACCAAACAAGTCACATGATCACAGGAAGGCTCAGCTTTGTCAGATAAACATCATTAACTTTGAACCTAAGATAAGTGACTAGCTGACTGGATATTTGTAGAATACAAACCTCCAAACATAGTAAAAAAAAAACAAAAAACAAAAAAAACCTTCACAACTCACCTTAAAATATGAAATTATGAAAATTATATAATAGGGAAATGAATCAGTGGTGATATAAGGGCTTCTGTTGTTTGATGCCTAAATCAAACTGGTCTGAACTGGACTCTGAAGTGGGGCTCTCTCCCCTCTGTGAACTGCCTATGTCCCATAACCCCTCAAATACTAATCGACTCATCCAAGCGCAGCTTATCACTTCTGTGGTGCATTGGACCAAACAGAAGCACAACATTAGTCTGCTAACACAACTAGAAAAACACATTTATACATGTTGATTACAATGCCTAGGCTATTAATATAAACTGGGACACAACTTTGCCTACAATAATTGATAATACTACAGTGTATAAAATAAATAGTTATCTGACCTCCAGTACCGTGTCCAGCAGCGTGGATTCCTCTTGGTGTCAGTAAATGGTCACTTTTCTGCCACATTTATATTCCCATGAGTTCACAGACGGGGAGCACAGCGCCATCTGCTGACAATTCACACTATTACACTGTTAACATATTATTAATGAATGTAAATATAACGTTTATTGTTCAGGAAGTATTCATCGATTAGGTGTTAATTATGACCAAACATATAGGAAGCTGTATAGGATACGGCTTGATAAAAGCACCAGTAAAGGCGATTATGACTCTTAAAAGAGACTGTAAGCGTAAACACAGCGTAATGATGACTCCCATTGAACTCTCGATGGGATTTAATCACTTGTCATAGGTATGTAAATTGAAAATCATGCAATTTTTCTGAGGACCTTAGATTTATAACTACATCAACGACAAGATTTCAGTAGTACAGTAGTGAAAAACAACCTTGCATTGATTGTTTACAGAAAAGACTGGCTGACCTGCTTTGTAAAAGTTCATTTGAGTGAAAAGTGAGACGCACTGACTCTGCAGAGGAAAGCTGCTGCAGTTTAGTCAGAGGTTTTATCATCAACATGCAGATCAGTCAGAGTCATCACAGGTACAATCTAAACCCACCACCACCTACCACTATATGGGAATGTGCGCCACCCTGATTGTTATGGAGATCCGATTCCCAGCATTGATCATCTAATTTCTATAGTGAACGATAGTGAATTATAAAATGCATTATAACAAACGCA
The DNA here is from genome assembly GCA_000787155.1 of Scartelaos histophorus. Lineage (NCBI taxonomy): Eukaryota > Metazoa > Chordata > Actinopteri > Gobiiformes > Gobiidae > Scartelaos > Scartelaos histophorus. The sequence goes on along the minus strand of JACN01071707.1, from coordinate 4,234 downwards.
GACAACTCAGCTCAGTATCGAAACATTTATTGATCCAGCATGTTAAACATTTAGGTTATGACTTTTTACTCCACGATTGTTCATGGTGGTCGAAGATTGAGGAGAGCTGATTATAAAAATAGGAAATAAATAGTTGTATTTTCTTTATGGTGTCTGATTACGCTGTGTAATTGGGTGTAAAATCACGCCCCCGTGTGGACAAAGTGTTTTATGTCAGTCTAAACACAAAAACAAATTTTATTGCACTTACACTCTGCAACTTGATATTCGCTACTTTTTTTTCTTTACACACAGGACCCTATAAATACATTAGAATGCACGAAACGAGAGCAGCAGTTCACAGATACAAAATAAAATAAAAAATAAAAAATCTTCAGGATTTCTAGACATATATTTGTAATAGCCAAAAAAAGCAACATATGTCCCATTGACTCTTTGGGCCTAAGTGCATTAATAATCGCTCATTGTGGCTTTCCCTTATTTAAAACTGGATAAACTCAGAAGTCCGAGCCCCAGCAGCAGTGTTACACTGGCATCCAAACTGCATCCTGTCCCGGAAGCTACATAAGTTAGAAAAGGAAGAGTCAGTCAGTGAAGATAACAGATTAATGCTCAAAATAAAATCATGTAAACATAACCCCTACTTTCTGACAACTACAAATCTCAGATGTTTAAAGAAAGTGGCCGTGTATTCTCAATAAAAAAAAATTGTGCACTAATACTCAATATGTTTTATTTAGATTTTTGGTAACATATGGGGTGTATTGTTTATTTTTTATCTTACCATGGGAGGAGAGCTCTGTAAGAAAAAGAGCAATATGTTAAATAATATGTAACCTAAAATTAAATAATACACAATACAATTGTGTTAGGTGAAAAATACCTTGAATGGTGTAGGTGGTCTCCATGCCTGCATGTATATGGTCAGTAACATGGCAGTGCAGAAGCCATGTGCCAGGGCTCTGAACCACCATCTCTATTGTCTGAAATGTCCCCGGGAAGAGGTCAAACACATCAGCACGGTGCACCCGGTCCGTCTTTTCCAAAAATACATAGAACAGGAAGCTATTAGTTGAGAAAGTCTGGAAAATGTTCAAATAGATTACAGCAGTGGTTCTCAGACTGTTCTGTTTTTGTAGATTTGCCCTAATCTGACCGTACTAGTTTGATTTAAATGTTTCCATGTAAGTTTTGCATATACATGTCCTCTTTGTTTCTTTGATTTAGTTCTATCATAGACCATAGACCATGAGTGTGCTCACAGTTTTCCTGAGATTGAGAGCTCAGTTTAGTCCTCATGTAGACTTGGTTTGGTTACGTTCCAATTTAAATTACATTTTGTGATCTAACCCTTTAGGCCATAATTAATTCATGTTTAGTCCATTCCTGGGTTAGTTTCAGTATTTTATCTAAATGAATGCTTCATATTCTGGAAAGGATTTATGATTGTGTTGTTTGGTTTACCCTGTATGTGAATGTCTGAGCGTGGAAGTGGACTGTGTGCATGTCCACCTCGTTGCCCATTCCCAGCAGGTACCAGTTCACCCTCTGGCCCTCGGTCATCACCAGGCCTTGCAGGTTCCCAAACACTTTACCATTGATCCCTTTAAAACATGTAAACATCTGTTTCAGCAACAGTGCAATGCCAGCTGGATAAGCACAATATTCAGTTAAATTATTATATGTTGTAGTTTTAGGAGTTATATTAATATGTTCACAACTGTTGAAAATAGTTGAGCTCTGTTGAAATATAAAAAATGTAATATATATTTTAATGATGATAAAAGTTTAGTAAATTACTATTACATTGTCAAACTACAGTACAAGCTAATCTATAGTAAATGATTTTAACAATACAAATATCTGACAAAAAGTGGACCAAGTGGATTATGAGTTTACAAAGTAACTGATATAATGAAGTAGTAAAAGTCGCATGAATTCCTGTTATGCACACTTAAAATGGTCTGAGAGTGAACTGTAGTTGTAGTTGACTATAGTATTGCAAAAAGTGAATAGAAATGGTAATTTTGTTTGTCTTGATCCTTTGATGTTTATGTTTCTGTAGAGCGCTTAGGGATAAGCTCAAATGCTTTTCCCTCTGAAGTACTTTTCTCACAAGGATCAGTAAATCTAACATTCCAGCTGGATTTTAACCCCACCCACGCCTGTGTCTCTTCTATCCTCAAAGTTCTTACCGTGCATCTTGTTGCTCTCCTCAAAATCTGCATCTTTGGAGACGATATCAGGGTCAACTCCCATGTAAGTTTTGATGTTTTCATCCAAATACCAGGATTGGTTTTCATCATGAACCATAAACAGAAGTGCAAATTCTTTGTCCACATGCACAATCTTTCTGTCTGATGTCAGTGTCCCGTGACGACAGACCACCAGAGGTCCCAGCAGACCACTGTACATGTCCTAAAAATACACACAATATCACAAGATTATTAGGTTTAATTTATTTCTGTAGTTGTGGTTTGATTAGTATGCTATTAAATATTTGGTATATTGTAGTTAAATTTTCCACAAAAGTACAATTAAAACTTAATTAAAGTCTTTCACTTCATATCCAAGTTTATTTAAATGATCACTGAAACAGATCTATCATGAATATGTTGTTGATTTCAGGGAGCTTAAGAGTTGCCTTAATAAATAAATGTTTATAATGACCTTAATAAAATCTACAGTCGAATAGTAGGCATAGGTGATACAGTCAGGATCAGAGGGTCCAGGACCAGCACTTGGAGAAATATCCCAGGTCATTTCAAGTACATAACCTGTGAGAGAAAGAATCATTCAAACTCAGAATGGCACTGGCTGACTTCAATCTGCAACAGAATAACATAGGTGAATGGTTTCTTGATATGAAGTGATATGAGTGCACAGTAAAAGATTTAAACTTAAAATAATCGTTAAGAGTTTTGTGCTTGTTATTTATTTCTTCATTATACACTCCATTGTGTTTAGTACTTTTGATTTCTAAGTGTTGACTCTTACCTGGTTGCACATGAACATGGGACCCACTTGACTTGATCCCCTGTGCTGTTAGTGAATAGGGTCTTTTGGCTTTATTCATGAATTTAATTATAAGATGGTCTCCAACCTCAGCTTTGATGATGGGGCCTAACAAACAAAATATTATCCATGAATACTCTTAACTCTTAGGTGTTTTAGCAGCAGTTTTTAGCAGAATTACATTATATAAGTGGGTCATTTGTACAAGGTAAAATTAATGTATCTCACCCAGTATCTCTAGGTGCTTTTGGCTGGGGGACCTGATCTTCTTCAGTTTAAAAGTCTCATCGGTGTATTCTCTGTAAACCACCTTCTTGTAGCGTGAACCAATCGCGTTCTTCCCTTGTTCCACAAATGTATTACCAGGACTAAGGATTAATACATTATAACAAGTTATAAACACATTTTTGGTTTTGTTTTGTTGCATAAGCTGCTCAAAAGCTGGTAGAAGGTTACTTACACTCTCTTACTTCCATACATTATTATATAACAGTAATAACAATTCAACAAGTTAGTTGGTGATACCAGGTTATAAATGGCTCCAATTAGAATTAGTTAAACTGTTGACTTAGTACTTGAGTAATAACCCACTGTTAATGTTGCTACTTGCTGTTTTGCACCTGTTTTTTGCAGTGCCATGTTTCTCCATCTCCCAGTGTCTCTTTGGAGAATAGTCCCACACTATTTCTTCTGCAGAGATAAAATATTCCACAGTTTTCTTTGGTTTATCCTCAGTAGTATTGAAGGCGTTTTCACTGCACTGTTTGACTTCATACTGTTGCCTCATCCCGGCCGAGTAGTGGTCAGTGACTCTGCAGCTCACTTCAAAAACACCTGTAATATTTAAAGCAGAGGTTATATGTATTTATTATTATTGCTACATCTTAGAATCTATTGGAAGGTAAAGTTTTCCCATTTTCTATTCCTGGGTTTAACAGTGATTAAAAACTATGACCCTTGCCATGGTAATTTACAATCAAACCAGAGAACCATCTATTGAAAGCTCAAAAATTCTCCAAATGGCAGCTTTTAACAGGAAATCAATGATATTTTGAAGCATCACCTGTAAAACCTAAATTTATATGAATGAAAAAACAAACAAACAAATAAACAAACAAAAAAACAACACACACACACGCTAAATATTAAAAATCGCAAAAGATTTGATTTGTTATTTTAGCAGTAATAGTAAGAAAGTGATAATAATAATAATAATAAT
>KN491475.1:22983-51755 GCA_000787155.1 Scartelaos histophorus | reverse complement strand
ATGTTTTTTTTCTGTTGTTTTTTTTTTCTACTCACAGTGTAATTTACCAACAAGGGTTGGTAACTGGCACCATTGACAAAATTACTCGAAATATGCCTTATTCTGGTAATAACCCTATTAGGAGGAATAATACCAGAGCAATATGGCATCTCTCTTCTTAAATTATTATTATCAAGTATTTCTGTTTGTGAAACATTATATTCACATATTTTATATATTTATGTAGCGTTACAATATCTTTTACAATTATCAAAATACCAACTAGTTCTCATGTATTAATTTATTACTATATGAAATTTCTGGTATTATACTATAGTATCATATATGATATAATATCAGATAATCTACCACAAGTGCTTGCATAGAAAGTATTGTACGTAGCTATAGGTAAAGAGTGTAGACCTATTCTGCATGGGAGATTTCTCCTATGTCACTGAATAAATAAATGTTGCACTCAACTGTGTGTCATTTACTTGCTAATAACACTTAATAAAAAAAAAAACTGAATAATGCAAGTGTAGGATAATATGCGCATATAAATGAATAATAATGAATAAAAATGAATAATAGGCAACTAAACAAATTATTTTACAAAACATTTTCGAGAAAAGATGTTATTTTGATAATACTGACAAAAATGCTAAGAAAATAGGCTAATGTTTATAATAAGTTTGATATAAATACAGCATGATTAATATTATATATGTATTTGGATACATATATACAACAAAAGGTGCACTTAAATGATATCATCAAGGAGATGTGGTGTTCCCACCCAGTCTAAAGTCCTGGGCTCTGATGCAGCCATGATCATGCACATGAACTGCTTACCTGTCCTCTTATCTATGGGATATATTGTTGTGGGAGTGAACCTTCTGTTACTCTCCACAAACTCACAGAGTTGCTGGTATACCTGTGGGTACTCATGACGAAGGAACACTCCGCGCATGCGGAGCTCCCTCTGTATATTTATGAAGCAGATTTCTCGGGCCTTCCTGCCCTCCTCTCCCTCTTTGTCAATATCAGCTGTTCCAGGGGGAGGGGTTAAGATGAGAGTCTCCATGTCACTTTCTTTCTTATGGACCTTCCTCTCAGGACTGAAGGAGGCCAGGGCTACCTTCGCATATTTCCTAACAGTTGGAGCTTGGTTCCTTGGCGATGGACCATCAGGCAGCTGGTCTCCTACAGCGATAGATACATTCAGAATGAAACATTCATTGGGGTCATACTCTCTCCCTGCTTCCTGTAGCTCCTTGCAATATTCCCCAAGGTTGTCTTTGAAACTCTCGAGTTCTCGAAGGGAAAGGTACGTGGGGGACATATGTAAACTATCCAGTCCATATTGTAAAAAGTTACTAGACGAGGCCGGATTTGGGAAGCCCAGGAACAGCACTCCTCTGCCTCGGGAAAGATAGCCAACTTTAGCAATACGAGAGAAAGCTTTGTGGACATCAACAGTCTCCCGGCAGTGTTTGATGATATGGCGACATGTGCTACCAATTCTGCCATACAAGCAACTCTCCTTATGCAAGTCCCAGTCCTCTCGGCGACAGTTTCTGGAACAGTAATAGGTGTAGCAGCTGTGGCAGGATTTAAAGTACAAGCATGCATTGAATAAAGTCTCAGTTCTTCGACATTTGTTGTTGGAGCACATCATGGTATCATCCTCATCAGGACTTTGATCTGGGGAGCATTCATCTGCACTCTTCATGGCATCACTGGCTCCGTCCATGTCCCGAAAATCTGAAGTCATCCTTATGGAAGTGGGCTGTTTGTCCAAAGGAGGGGGCTCCTCCACACACACCTTTGGGCTTTTTCTAGAAAGAGACACTGCCTCCTCTTCATCGATTAACTTCTTCAGCTGATCTAGAATGTCTTCACTGGTCCTTCGGCTTGGGGGTTTGTAGTCAGTCACAAGATCTGCTAGAAGCTCATCGAGCTGCTCAAGACTCTGCTGTAGTGAGGCATTGTCATGTGTTTTTTCTTTGGTTGGTCCTTCAAACCCATGCTGAGAGTGCTCTGGCCCATCTGTGCTTCTGGAGTCAAGAATGTCCCAACTAGCAGACCTCCCATTTGCCTTGCTGAGGTTTCCCGGGCGTATATCATTGTCCGTTATTGTTATTTCTGGTGTTACAAACCAGAGTTTACTGGTGGGGCTCTTTGAAGCCTCTGTTGGGCTTTTGTCAACCAGAGAATTATCAGACATGGACAGAGCAGCATAGCGTCTTGGTGAACTAGAGAGATTTACCACCACTGGTTGTGGCTTGTCATCTGTTTCTGTAGGGTGCTTCCTGGACTCAAGAAGATCATCAAAGCTCTGTCCACGATGAACAGGCTGTTCCCTCTCAACACGAGAGTTAAGGATGTTGTCCCAAGATCTAGAGTAGGATTTGGCCTCTGTACCAATTCTTGGGGGCTCTGCACATGGATTAGTATACCATGATGATAAGGCTGGCTCTTGCTGGACTCTGGTTGGAGTAACTTGTGACACATAAGAAGCAGGGTTAGTGGAATATCCAGATGCATCTGAGCCATACCATTCATCGGCTTGAGCCTGCATTACTCTGGCATGTCGGCGTCCCTCTGTGTAATAGGCTCTGGACGGGATGTGGTGCTCTGGAGCCATAGCATACATCTCTGTGGGATAATAGAACCTTGGTGGGGCTGTCTGTATTTGATAAGATCTTGGGTCGTCTCCATATACTATCCTTGCAGGAGGTGTTTGAATGATGTATGGCCCAGGCTCATTGGTCCCATACATTTTAGGATAACCAGAGTATGGGTATGACTCCATCTCTGGGTAATAGGGCTTTGTGGATACTGCATGCACCATTCGTGTTCTTGGATCTTGAACATATTGTACTTTAGGAGAGTGTGAGTAAGAGCGACCTGGAGTGTAGCGTTCATCATGGTAGTAAGAGCTTGGCTGAGGTGGAGCAGTAGTGACATATCTATTAGGGTCATCTGCATAAAAAAATCTGGTTGGCACATTAGGACTGGAATGAGCTCTTCGTTCTCTGCCATAATATTCAGTTGAAGAAGGCATTCTCTGCATGGAAACCTCCACTGGTTGCAGGTAACTGTTTGGCATGCTACGTGAGTATTGATAGGCATGTCTGCTGTCAGAGTCTGTTGGTGTTGGTGTTCGGGAGTAGGAGAAATGTCGCGGCACAGTCAGGCTCCTGGTGCCACTGCTGTGATGCCTCTGCCAGGGGATGTCTATGTTGGGTGAGGCCTGTTTATGTTTTGAATGCTGAACAGCACCATTGTCAGGTTTGATGTCCATGCGACACCTGACATGAGGACTCGTGGCAGGTTTGTCACTTCCTCTGTCATCCAAATTATCAGCACCATAATGTGGAGAGTATCGAGCGCTGTCAGCCATTTGAGGCTGTAGCTTAAGAGGATGCATTTCATGCATGTGAGCCCTAGTAGCAGCATGAGACGAGTCTCTACGTGGCGATACTTCGGGTCTCCATCGGGCTTCCCGAGGGGTCCTGTGTGACTCCCTCCCTTTTCTCCCTGAAGATGGAGTCCTTTCAAAAGACACTGGAGTGAAGTGTGTTTGGACGCGAGGGGCACTTTTTGATCTAGTCCTTTTTTTTTGCTCAGAAACTACTTCAGTGGAAATGTCCTCTCCCATTGGCTGAGGAGTGAGCCTGTGGCTGAAAATGTCCGGTGCTGAGAAGCGGTACCTCTGCTGCCGGCCCAAAGCATTCCAGGCCACGTCTGGGTTGGCTGCATGCCTATCGCTCTTTCTGAATGGAGACTCCATTGCGTACTTATGGGATTTGGGGTATTCTAATGACCTGGAGTCAAAAGTGCGGCAGTGCCTCTTATTGACTGTACTTATACTGTCCTCCAGTGTGTTGTCATTTATAGCATCACATTGTGTGAAAGGCTGTAAGGACTTGAAGTGTGAAGAAATAGGAATTACTTTTATGTCTCGATGCACAGTTGATACCAGTATGTCAGGCGGGTCTGTGCGTGTCATCTTAAAAGGACTGTTCTAGTTTTGTCCATAGAGATGTTTTAAAGGTGATGGTGCCTGAAAACAAAGAAAAAAAAAAATCAGTACAATTTTTTGGTACTTTTAAATGTAGCTAATTTCATTAATTTGCTCCATATTTTTACCATGCCATATCAGTTACACAAATACAATAAACCAAGATTGTTGTAGCAGAACAGTGTTATTATTAATGTTTAATGTTATGAAGTCTTAACATAACATTATGACAAAAACAAATTAAAGAAGGTCTAATTTGTTGCCAATCACTGCAGAAACAATGTCTGATGAATTATGAATAATGTCATGCAGAGCTTCTGATCACGCTGAATGCATCTGCATGACTTTAGCAGATTATTTCATCCCAGTGAAGAGTGAGAGGATCTGACAAGATGGAGGGACAACAGTCAGCAAAAACACAGGGAAACTTTCACCAACAATAACTAGTGTTTATTAATTGTAGTTTGAGTAATCATCCAAAATGAATCTACCCCAGAAGACTCTCTACAGATAAAGTCCATAGAAGAATGCAGGACTGTGGCCGTCAGGTAAACATACATTTCTCAAGGTTACATTAACAGAACACGGAGAGGTAAATGAGGAGAAAAGGGCCATTAAATAGACATACAACCCAATCAGGTTCAGTGGGTTAAAAATAACAGTCTTTTTATTTGTGGAGGTTGGGAGATTGGCTGCCTTCGTCACAGATGTCTGCATGCTGCAAGTGCTACTCTGCCTTCACACTCTGTCTGACAGCTCATCTTGGTAACGCTCTGGGTACAAGACAAGAATCTGGTGAGCATGCTGCCTCATATGCTGCTGGTGGTGTCTTTTTTGTGTTCCTGATACCAGATAAAACAAGGAAACACATTTTACTATACTATTAAGCTACAGAAAATAATAGGGTTGGGCCATATCTCATCACTGTTATTGTGATATATAAGAACACAATATCAAATGATATCTAAAGGGCCCATATTACACTTTTTTAAAAGTTATTTTATAATGTTGTTTCTTCATTAGAAACATACCTGGAGTTGTATTTTGTTCTTATTCACACATGTTTAACCCACAAATCCTGCTCAGGTAGCTGAGGTCTTCTCTCATACAGAAAACACTCTGTTTTATCTGGTGATGTCATGTGGTAATACATGTCCACCACTGTGTTTTTAAACTCAATACACTCGCACTAGGATCATTTGGATAATTTCAGACCTAGAATTGCCAATGTCTACAGAATAAAAACGTAGACAGCTGTTAAATAGAAAACTATTGGAAGCGGCTTTTAAAGATCACCCCCTAGTGGTATAAACAAGAGAAACCTCAGAGACAGACTGGTACATCCCTGCCTTCCTCCAATTCAGACTAATGTACATCAGGCCAAACTTCTTTGACTCTGATCCCTGATGGTAACTGCTGCTGTGGTGGTGCAGTCAGTGTAACTACATCACTTCAAACATCCTCACACTGGGAAAGAAATACCCATCAGAGGAATTATCCTGCAATACTAAACCTGTCATTTATATGATCACTCTCTCAGAAACAAAAACATAAACTATCCTGTGGCAGCCCATTCCTAAAGATATACTGAACATGTACAACTGCCTCATACAGGTGAGAATCTGAACACGTCTGAATTCATCAACTTAAGCCTCTTGTGGACTTAGACCTGAGACCTGCTTTTTGTGACATTCTCAAACAATTTTTGTATTTTATGAGATTGTTTTTCATGTAAATATCTACCTGTTCTTTCTCATTATAGAGTGGGCTGATCTCACTGGGCGACCCCACTTTTGTTGGTGGCTGATAGGAGCACCTGGGCGGGCAACCATTTTGTATATTTTGGTCCAAACCAAGAAAAATTATCTGATGAAGCCTGAAACGTTATTTAAAAAAAAATCATCCATCTGGGTGTGGCTATGTATTTTTTCACTTTTAAACTGAAAACTCCCTCACATGACATCACAAGGTGGGACAGAGCATTTTGAGCATTGGAGCTGTAGACAACTAATAATAAAGAGTAATAACACAAATGTGTGACAAAACAAAACACAACTCCAGGTTTATTTATAATGTGGTAACACTATTATAACATGGGTTAAAACTCACAAGATTTTTGTGTAATTTAGGTCCTTTAAATGCTGAAGTCTTTACAGAGGCTGAAAACTCCTAATAATGAGAGTCAAAGATGTGAGCAGTGGAAGAAGCTGTAATTTAGCCTTAAACAAGTAAGTGCACATAATATAAAAGCCACTATTACGCAACCTGTAAATTATAATGTTACAATTTTCCATATATTTTCTATATTTTGATTTTCATAAAATGTAAGCCATATCGCCTTGACCTAGAAATGGACTGTGTATAAAATATATTAAAAAAAGAAGTAAAACAAGCTGTAGAGGACTATTGGTAGAAAATGTCTGTGGGCTCAAGGGAAGCACACAGTATAAATGCAGTGACCCTCCCCCACTATAACACACACTACTCACTGACCACACACTTGACTGACTTATACTGAGTCAAGTGTCAGCTTCACTTTTACTCTATATTCTAATATTTATTTGAATCATGTCCTTAACAGCTTTATTCTTTCTGCTTAACCTTCACCTCTTCATTTGGGATAGGCTTTGTATCAGATGCCCTTCCTGATATGGCTTAATTTTTACCAAAGCTTAGCAACAGCAAATACTGTACGAGCGATGAAAATCATATATATCATAAATGTGTATAGAGGATACAGTTAGGTAAGTAAATAGTGTTACATGTTTATGTAACACAAACCAAAGCACAAAGTAACATGTCTGACTAACCACTGCCCTTCAGTGAGATTTAAGGGTTTTTGAGGAGCATATTGTGTATAAATGAAAGTTAGAGTCGGCCTGTCACAATCATTTCACTATATTGACCTAAAACTGTATTTTTGGACTGGAGATTTACCTGACTAGACTTTATTTTACTGGTTTTAGTTTAGTTAGTTTAGTTTTTTAACTGCAATAATGATGACGAAGCAACAAATGTATTGTGACGACAGGTCTGACTGAGCTGAGAAAGTTACAGAAGGTTACAGAAGGTTACAGAAGGTAACAGAAGGTTACAGAACGTAACAGAAGGTTACAGAAGGTAACAGAAGGTTACAGAACGTAACAGAAGGTTACAGAAGGTAACAGAAGGTTACAGAACGTAACAGAAGGTTACAGAAGGTAACAGAAGGTTACATGTTACTGAACCCTGTGGCTCTTTTACAGGAAGAATCTGGGAGAGAGAAACTCAACAGAATAATCGACCTACACTGAAACCTAGTTTAAGGAACTGTTGGTTGGTGTTTCTTAACCCAGGCACAGCACAACAAATAAATAAGGATCATCAAATATGCACCTGTCTGAATTTACATCAAGTTCTTTATGCTATTTTTACAGTACATTTAAATGTGATGTTGCCGATGTGCAGCTGTTACCACTGGGTCATGGGTTTGACTCTCACCATTTGCCAAATGTCTCCTAACCCAGAATCTGTCTAGATATGTAATATACATATGTGTGTGTGATGTGTGTGATGTGTGGTGTGTGTGTGATGTGTGTGTGTGATGTGTAGGCCTGTGTATGCTCCTGTGTGAGGTGTGTAGGCCTGTGTGTGCTCTTGTGTGTGATGTGTAGGCCTGTGTATGCTCCTGTGTGTGATGTGTAGGCCTGTGTGTGCTCTTGTGTGTGATGTGTAGGCCTGTGTGTGCTCTTGTGTGTGATGTGTAGGCCTGTGTGTGCTCCTGTGTGTGATGTGTAGGCCTGTGTATGCTCTTGTGTGCTTTTCTGTTAGTTGACTTTCTGGCTGCTGCTTCCTGCCTCCATTTACGCGATTGCCTCCTGAGCCCAGGAAAAAAGCTGTGGTGTTGTGGCCACATTGGTAATAAATCTGCCAGTGTTTCACTGATGCCAACCTTATGCCTCAACAGCAGTTTGTGGAGGCTGTGTGCTCTCTCCATCTTTAATTTGTCTGATCAATAAGTGCCAGATCTTCCACAGCATAAACACAGTTCATTCTTTAGATGTATGGCTCTGGGTCTTACTCAGTATTCAGCCAACATGTTCATGCATCATAGATTTACATCTAGGAAAAAAGCAATAGGCCCAACAAAATGACCTATGAAAAGCATAGGCTGGTTTTTAGTCCAGCTCATAGCTCCAAAGAGACTGTTGTTATCAACAAAGCTTAGCTGTTATTATAGCTGACCTAGAAATGGGCTTTGGCCAAGTAATCAAGAGATGTCCCTTTGGAAGGTCTTAGGTCTGCTGTAAAATCTGCTATAATCCCAATAAGGAATAGCTACACTTGTGCAGCAGGTGCTGTGTGGTGTGGTCATTATTGGACTGGAGCACACCACACTCATTTCTTTTCAATAAGCATCTCTTCTATTCATGTGAATGCCACACTGGCAGGTCCTGTCACCGAGTTTAGTCGAAGCCTTCCAGTGGTTTGAGGTTGTACAGTGGGAGAAGTCATCAGTCTGCACTCGAGTAGCCTTCACACAAGGAAGCACCAGACTGCACCATGTAGCTGCTCATAAATGTGACTTAAACGAGCACATGCAACCAGTGCGAGTCTGTGCAAGAGCTGAGCTGGAGACGAACGCACCCGGGTCACAGCGGCGCATCAAGTTCGGCCAAACGTCGCATTGGTGCGCTGAGCTAGCAGTGCTAGTGTGTGTGTGTGTGTGTGTGTGTGTGTGTGTGTGAGTGTGTGTGTGTGTGTGTGTGTCACAGCTGCTGCTGAGGATGAGCAGAAGATGATGTCAGTGCCGTTTGATGGTTTGGCCATGAGGATGGTCAGTATTGGTCAGTATTGGTATTGAAGCATGCAGGGTGGCGTGCATGAGGCGTGCATGAGGCGTGCATGAGGCGTGCACTGGGCGGACGAGCAGCCGCTGCAAGCGGCGCTGTGCAAACGCAATCTGATGATAGGAGGATGCGCGGTCACGCCGCGTTCACTCCGCCGCAGTGATGTAGTATTAGCTCGAAATAACCGGAGAAACCCCGTTACGAGTCCCCGGTGAGCGAGGGCCGTGTGCACCAATTCTATGTTCGCGACGCAAACCAAAAGCTCGGTGCTTACCGCAGCTGTTCGCCCTTGCAGCCTGGGCTCGTCCATTCTGTACGGCGGAGGCGACTCCAGGCAGCGCCAGTGCTTCCCAATGACGACATCGAACATGTGCAAAAGGTAGAGCTGCAATATCCGCCTTATTGGTCAGTCCCAGAATCCTCTCTCTCCCTCTCCTCCCCTTCACTGACGTTACATCGTTAGTGATTCTCTGCGCAAACGCCGCTGCACCATCCACATCCATCCAACAGCCAATCACCCATCCACGCACCCATCCACGCACCCATCCAATCACCCATCCAACCAAACCAGCTAAGTTCATCCAGCCACTGTCACGCGCCCGCAGCGCCCTCGCGCCTCGTGCTCCGTGCGTGTCCGTGCGCTCATGAAGCACCACCCATCTGTTTAATGTGTAAGTCATATTTTTAACGGCATATATTTGTGCACAGTAGCATTCACATGACCTTTCCTTTTGCGCCACCTAGAGGATATTTCCAGAGCCCAGCCCCTCACTTAAAAGAGTTTCATGCTTAATTTTTTTCAAAACGCAAGACACCAGTTACAGTTTTCTCTGTGGACAGGTTACAGAAGCATTTATGAACCGCAGATGTTCCAGTGCTACTGTCCAGGCTCTGGCCTGAAAGTGCAAGAGAAAAACATAAGGCCCTATAGGCCTGTTGACCCTGTATCACATGTTCCCTGCACAGTTTCTGACAGAGGTCTGTGAGGTATGGGGAATTGTCCTAACAAAGAAATCTCTGCACTTTGTGCCAGTTTTATGGGCATAGGCCCAGTCGCAATAGTAATATATACCATAAGCCAGGTCAAAATTACAGTAATATCATCCCTAAAGCCACTGAATGTCTGTTTTATATATGCCCAAACAGCATAATAACCATTTATTAAGGTGTTATGTGCTAAGAGTGCAGGTGATCTTGTGCCTAAAAGCACACTTCTTCATATATCTTACTATAATAAGTTAATAGTGGCCAATGCTCAGGGAGGAGCCGTCCTTTGATACTGAAGCTGCTTTCTGGTAAATTAACCCTTAGATGGCCTGGAGCTGATGTCAGCCTAAAGATTAAGACTGCACCTCTGACATTAGTCCTCATGTTACACACACCTGCAAGTGATACAGACTCATGAATTATTACAGAGGGCGAGTGAACTGGGCATGTGCAGGACAGGAAGAGTAGAGTGAGAGGACAGGGAGCGAATGGAGCAAATAAAAGTACCATGGACATCTCTGCTTTGCCCAACAATAATGATCCAGAGAGGTTCCTTCAGCTGGACGTGGGCATGCTGCCGGCCACCCACGGCATGTTCCAGCTCCAGGCAGTGATGTCCTCTCAGAGACACTGGCAAAACAGGCTCTATAACCAGGTAATTGTGGGACTCACTTCCTAGTTGGGGCAGGTCCTTTGTGGTGTAACTGTGAACATGCTGTTTTGTGATAATATTCTCAGTCTCTGCAGTGCATATTTATAATGTGTTATCCTGTGAGGATTATACATGAGATGCTTTGAAGTCATGATTCAGTCTTTCAGAATACAAAGATTAAAATACAAGATATAAATCTGTATCTTTTATACTGTGGTTTCTTGGGGTGGGACACAATTTCCCACATGATGAGACAAGATTGGGTCAACTAGAACGAGACAAGATGGGCTTTTGTCACCTTTTATGATGCACAAATAGTTTGATTCAATTCACATTTTCATGTATTGTTAAAAATGTATATTTTTTTTGTTATTGTGACACTGTTTTTTGGAATGATAGCTTCTCTAGAGGTGTGACTCACTAGTGTGTGAATATGCTTTAATATTCTGCTTCACTACAGATGGAGGCTCAGCGTGTGAGAGGAGAAGGCCAGACCCGGGTTCCTTCTCCAGACAGCAGTCCTGTGATGTTTAAGGACAGATATTTGGAGAAACACATCACCCCCGTCACACTGAAGACCAACGTCAAGACCAACCCTTTGTACATGGACTTCACTGAGATGGAAGAGGTGGATAATGAGAAGAACAAACCCTCTTGGACTGTGCAGGAATACGACACGCAAACTGTGCATGGAAATCTTGCCGACTATCTAAAGGTAGTTGTAGTTGCAGTAAATCAACTAAGTTTATATACCAATTACTAAAATCTTTTAATCACAAAGAAGTTTCCTCATCAAAGAAAGTTGTAGTGTTGTTTTTTTTTATTCAAGCTTATACGTAAACCTGGATATGTATTTGTGACATAATCCATAAAGTGCTTTTCAGTGTTTTTAAACCCATACAAAAGAATCCAAACTCAGTATGAACGTTTGAATTTATTTATTTATCTAATATGAACCACTTTATTTTTCAAATCACCAGTAGGGGGCGTGTATGTTCTTCTAAACACTTTGTAAAATGCCACTAAAATGACCTGTAGTAGTTGAAAAATCCGTAATTATGTGAGTAACAAAAAAATAATGTCTTTGTTGCCTCCCTCCTTTCTTAGGAAGGTGAGAAAACCCCCAAGGACCTGGACTTCTGGCTTGAAGAGCTCTACACACCCGGGTTTGATTCTTTACTCAGAAAGAAAGAAGCTGAGGAACAACGAAAAAAGATTTGCAAAATTTTATCTTTAACACTTTTAGCAATCTGCGTTATTCTTATTGTTATATTAGTGCCAGTTATGGTCCTTAAAAAGTCAAATTAATAATGCCATATATTTGATAAGTATAACTGGAACCAGAAGGTTACATACACAATTTATTTATATATATATGTATATTTTTTTTACAATGCAACAGAAATTGGCAAATGTATAAATTTGAAATATTGGTAAAGGAAAAATAATAATATCATGTTTTATACACAGAGCATGTAAGCTTCTGGTTCCAACTATTTGTATCTTTACTACACTTTATAATAACCATCTGAATATTATTTATGTATAAGATATATATTTTTATAAATGCATTAAAATTATAATTTTTCTTGTATTTTCAACCACACAGACATTCATTTGGACAATCCTTTAAATGTAATGAATACTTGACTTTACAACTTTAGCTACAGAACCTTCTAATCTTCACAGTGTAACTCAG
Organism: Scartelaos histophorus; assembly: GCA_000787155.1. Lineage (NCBI taxonomy): Eukaryota > Metazoa > Chordata > Actinopteri > Gobiiformes > Gobiidae > Scartelaos > Scartelaos histophorus. The sequence goes on along the minus strand of KN491475.1, from coordinate 39,582 downwards.
AACACCAAAAAAACAGTTAAGTTTACTGATTATTTATTTATTGCAATAAAGATGTACAAAGTATTGGTAATCATAAATGTTAAAATGTTAGAAAAAAGCATATCTCTGACTGTTAACAGTACAGTGTATCAAAACATTACTGCTTTAACCGGCTGGAGACACTTCAGAGGTCTGGTCTGATCTGCTTTTGCTTCAGAAGGCATTGAAAAGAAGTGCACAAAATCAAGGAGAAAAAAAATGACAACCTGCTAAAATCAAAATGCAAAGAAAAAACAAAACAAAACACATAATCAACATGCAAATTAAGTTACAACCAAACCAAATATTAAAGAAGGCTAAGGGGAAAAGGCTAGACTAAAATAAATATACTTTTCCATTATGAATTTCAAGAATACTCCACTCCCTTAATTTGTACCATGAGACTACATGTATTTACAAGTTTAGATTGGAGGGGTGAACGACAGGACCAAGAGGAGAAATCAAAACCAAACTTTGGGTCATGGCTAAACATGCAACAGGTAGGAGCTGGAAAGGCAAGAGCTTTGGCAAAAAAAACATCTGATTCTTAAGATCACAATGAGATTTGGTTTGCTCAGCAGTAGTATGATAATCAGGCGTTACCGTGTCGGGACATTAGTGAGGAGGACACAACACTATTTGGTTGAAAAATCATTGAACACAGATCTCTTATGACATCAACTGACAGCATCAGTTCAGACTGGTTCTTTAGTGTAATATACAGGGCTTATATAGTATACTTTATCTAAATTACAAATATAGAGTAACCCGTCTCTTGATAAGGATGCTCTTTTATAGGCAGGCTGAAGATTTAGCAAATATAAAATATTTCTAAATTTTGTAAAATAAAAAGTGCCCCAACTTTCTAAAAGAAATGCAGCACATTTGTTGAAAAGGCTAAACCAGTCGTAGTGATGTTTAGTACTGAGCTCTAGCCAATAGACCAGTATAAGTGTGCACACACTTAGCAAAGTAACCAGTGTAACACGTACATACACTAGATACGGACAATGCCCGTCAGATGAAGAGTTTTTGCTTACTGTGCACAAAACATTTGAAGAAAACATAACAAGAAAAGTAGAATATGTGGGCTAACTGCTAGCGTAGTGTTTATTATACAGTACATTCAGCTATTCTAAACATTTGTCACATTCTTATTAAGAAATTGCATACAAGTCAAATCAGTCAAAATATAAATCAACCAATGTAACCGTTAGTTTAGAGGGACAAATAGCAGGAGCAGTGAACTTGGAGACAACTAGAGAACCCTGTTTGACTTCACTGGTTTGAGCCTGGATATCCTCAGCGTTCATTCTACAGAGGGTCTGTCTGGTATTGCACATACAGGTTTGATTTTTTTCCCATTACCACAGTAGCTCCATTTGATTATGTTGTCTAATACTGCACTTTCGACAGACCTTGGCGTGTCTTTAAAACCACAGAAACTTGCTGTTTGATGGGAAAATATGAACACGTAGATGTGACTCATTTGCTATGGGGTTTACTCCCCTGCCTTATATTCATAGAAAGCAGTACCGGACAGACCATTTTTCTGTTAGAATATAACGAGAATTTACGAGTTTATGGCAGGCCAGGCTATTTGATTGTGGCAGTTTATTAACAATGAGAACTCCATCCTGGATCCAACGTGCACCGGACCAAAAATATGAAATGATGATGGCTTTTCCATAAAAACATTTTTAAAGAATGTAAGAAAGTAGCATTGAGCCAATAAAAACAGTCACATGAAAGTATGGGTTATTGTTCCAATATGTGTAACACAACTCATATGCATAGAGGTATATTTTCACTGAGACATCTCTCACTTTCTACTTTCCATTCTTCAAATTCCCGTTTAGAGTTTCTTCTCAACACCAGCAGTGTATCAGACAACAAACTGCCAGGTGAGTGAGAGAAACTCCAGTCCAACGTGTCTTTGACGCTGGCCTGGTTCCATCTATTGGCTGAGTACTGAGCAGCAGTGGGCAGATCTAACCTACAGGACAAACTAATGCAGCTTAAGATGGAAAGAAAATAAAATGTGTTAAAACTTCACATGAAACTAAAGAATCTACATTTATGACTCTGCTGACCAGCCAGTATGGCTTATAGAAAAAGCAGTGACAATCGTTAGTTCTCCAAGCTTTAAGGCAAAGTTCAAACGAAGCTTCTGGATAGAACAGTTACACCTTAAGGGGAAGAGCTGTGCATGTGACAACATAGTATTTAATTAAGGAAACACTTCATTTACTTCAGTCAGCAGCTACATGGGGCAACTAATCCTTCCACCCAACCAGGCAAGAAAAAAAAAAAACTAAATTCACATATTTTCTGACAAACAGCTAGACCTTAAACCTAAGATCCATGCACATGTTAAGATTGTGTCTTTTGCTGAGTCACTGAGGCTAATATTCGGCAGCTTAAAAGGAAGACTCCAAAGTGAAATCACAACACTATGCCCCAAAAATGTTCAATAAGAATAATAAGAAAAATGACAATAAGTCATTTTGTCAACCATGTGGATTGTTTTCATTAACTCATATAATCCACACATAAATACACCAACTAGACAAATTCACATTTAAAACTCAATAAAACTAAAGTACTATCCACCCACATAAAATATTGTCAATCTATAGAGATTACTTATTCTATCTGATTCAAGTGGAAGGCACAACCATAAGGCTTTAAAAGGTTTTGCAAAGCGTTCTGTCAGCCTCTCTTCGAGACAGTGAAAATGAAAATAAAAACATGTAGGTGCTTATTGCTTTTGTCAAAAAAACAAAAACTGGTCCAACTCATTTAGACAAGGATGACATTGAAAATACAAATATAAACATGTGCAGGACTGCCTGAGAGAAATTAACAAATGTGACATTTCTGTGGAACAAAAGGTTAAAACTAGAGCTAGAGAAGAAACACCCAGGCCCGGAGAAACTAGAAAGGAGCAGAGCGCGCAACAAATGCAGGCCCCCACTCACATATGGGGGGTTCAGCTGATCTCTGCCAATCTGACTGCATCATAATCTACTATCCATACAGTGTAATTTTGTCCATGGCTGTGTTTTTATTTTCTCAGGGGAGTGTGCCTTTGGGTTTGGACTGTAACTGGGACTTGTGCGTGGGTCTGCTTGCCCCCACAGACAGAGCAGGTGTGGCTTCTCCGCTGTCTTTATGAGTAAAAGGTGAGGACGCTCTGGTGGTTGCCGCGCACCAGCAGGATTGGAGGCAGATCCTTGGACAGTACCTCTAACCAGGCCATGTACAGAGCACTCGACACAGCACCCTTCCTAGCCAGCGGCAGGCTCCTGCAGGGACAGCAGCACATAATTAACCAGGCTCTGAATCATGCAAACCCACTGCTATTTCACAGGACTATTTTTTAAATCACGATTTACTTGCAAAACCACAATTTACAGTTAGTCACAGTTCATGCACACTTTATATTTTTCAATCATCTTAAAGGAGGTAAATAACATAATCTGCTAATCTGCACCAGACACAACTAATCAAAAATAATACTCTACTATAGTGTAAATGAAACACCTGACATCCACAATCACACTACACCATCGTACTTAAAAACTGATGAATAGGTGGGTAATAAATCTCAAATTGTTCCAGTTGTTGGGTGAATAGTTAACGCTCCGCACCTCTAATTCTCTGACTTACATGACAATAAGGTTGGCTGTGCTGGAGTGCTCCTTTAGCAGCTCATTCAGTCTGATCTGGCGATTAGTCTAAAAACAGTAACAAAAAATGGTTCAGAGAGAGTGTACTTGATACAATAAAACATTTGACACTGCATTTAAAATTGAGGAATACAGATTATGTTTAAGAGACCTTTGCACGATACAGCTCCAGCTCATTGTCAGTGATCCTCCAGGGCTCACTGTTCTTCAGCCTCTCCGCCGCGTCCTGCTCCATGTCGTCCTCTTTCAGCCGATAGGGCTCAATCATTTCCTCAAACGCAGTAACGCTGCACAAAAACAACATCAGCACGTTGCCATTTAATAATCTTACGCACAGGGTTGGATAGAAGACTTGCCCATTAACACTTTTGTCATGCATCTTTGTCTCGGTGTTCACACTTTATGTGGAGCAGTTGCTTTACACAGACAGACCACATGAGGGTGGAAGTGGTCAAGTTGTGAGAATCCGCATGCACCAAGATTACACTAAAGGCATCAATCTTTTCTACTTAAATAGTTACATGAAGTATTACAATGCGATTTAATAAGCAGGTCTGCATGTGAGATTAGGCTTATCATAAAACAAATGTTACAAATGGAACTACAACTCTGTGTTTAAATAACAAGCTGTAAAACTGTGATTCAAAACTTACTGTTCTTTCTTGGGCTTCACATTGATGTCCCCCAGCACAGTGATGTCAGAGAAGTCTATCCTGAACTTGCTCAATAAAGTGGCCATTCTGTACAGAAAGAGCACACGTGGTTACACAGATGCAGAGCCGGGGTGAGGACATTTTCAGTCTGTAGTCGTGTGAATGAGATGTATCCCTGCTGTTTGAAGATGGGCTTTTAGAGGAAGTACAAAGGTAAGACCCTGAGCTGAGGCTGGTGGCTCTTTAGGTATGAAACTCATTTCCCCACCAGTTCAAAACAACTGTGCTAAAAGCAAATAAAACTCAGATGTGCTCCACTACAACTCTGCACGTGCATATCAGCCACAGGTTGGAGGTGGAGGTGCACTTAAATCTAATGGAGCACAGACAAATAGTCAACAGTTATTCAGCATCAAATAAACACAACAAATGCATTTAGCTTTCATGTGAAACTGTGGGCTAAAAAAAGGGGAGGAAAATGCCGACTGCTCGTACAAAGCTAATTTTATCCGACAAAAGGATGTAGGAGGCAGCTGTAGGGGACAATGAGAGACAAAAGAGGAGGGGAAGTGCACACACAGCACAGTGAGAGAGGTGCATACTGTTTAGCCTCATTCTGATTGGACATTATTATGAATGAAATGTTAACAACTGTAGTTTCCCTTTTGGTTTGCCAACACAAATTTTAAAAGCTGTTATTTTGCCCAAAAAACAGATGTTTAACAATCAAATTATAATACATGATATGGGCATGGAAGAAGAGCATCTACTCCCATTGGTTGTGTAAATATATATCACCAAGGGTCAAAGCTAATCAAAGTAAGTTTTCAAATGATTATATAACAATAATTGCTTCTGTGAATGTTGTTAACAATTTCTACTAATGAGCACTTAAAATAAAAAAGCAGAGATGCTGTGCTCATGTCGTTTTTGTAGCTAATACAAATGTTTACTGAAAGAGAAAGCACTCACGCTCTGCGGTCATGGTCAATACGGTTGATTTTGCCCCCAATAAAGACACGAATTTTACAGTCCTTCCATCTCTTCTTGTTTGTCAGCAGGTAGGGAATCAGCAAAGTAAGACCTGAGAGGAGGCAACCAGTGTCAGTATTTTCTTAAATCAAATATACACATAATGGTAATTAATTCATCAACTCATTATTGGCAATGTGTTGTGTAATGAAGAAACTGTTTATTTACAAGATTCAGGTTTAGTAACTACTTCATTAGGGATTCAGGAGTTAGGCTATTAATTAAGTAATTGCCAAGTCTGAATTCTTAATGAACAATAAGAAGTTTTTGTCCATTATTTATTAAGGGTATTAAGTGTTGTCATTACAAAGTGTCACCCAATGTACTGATACTTTAGTGCTTCGTGATTTTAACTGAACACAAAAACGTCTGTGATAAAATGGGGTCTTTTGTATTAAAACTTCATGCGGATTTTAATGTTTGAATAATGAAAAACGCACTCACCTCCATCATCAAAGAGCCACCACACGTCCACGGTACCTTTGCCCTGTTTCCTCTGGAACATCTGACTGGCCTCCAGCAGTCTCTGGTCGACCACGTTCAGCGGCATAGTTGGGCTCTTCTTGTCTGTATTTGAAGAACAGAGATTTAGGAGAGATCCAAAATCAAGATAACATGACCCAGTACAACAAAACAAACTGTTCTCATTAACAAATGTTATTCATTCATTGTTATATATAAATATATATAGTAATAAACCAAACATACTAATGAAGAGTTTGCCATTTTGTTTTTGGATCAAATTAATAACATGAACATTTTACAAGGAATTCCATTGTACAATTTGGGATAACAGAAAAAGTTATCATTTTCAATTGTGTTAAATTTATATTCATTAGTGTGGTTTTTACTGAATATAAACAATGAAAGGCATATAGCAAACAAACTAGAAATGAGTTAGAAGCACAAGGCGTAACAATGAAACCTGGAGAGGAGTTCTCTTCCTGAAAAAGAAAGTCTTACAAACTGTCAGAGACAAACGGCAGTCTGACCGACGACTAAAGACAGTTTGAATTTGCAGAGCTGGCACACACTCAAAACTAGAGTCAAGGCTAAAGAGTGGTTTAAGGGCGCACTCACACAGCTGCACACTGAGGTCAAAGAAGGAAACGCTAATTGTTAGTATTCAAATGTCAGAAAGACACACACAAAAGCCACAAAATAAAGAGCGGACAGTGTTTTAATTCAAGAGGACTTTGAAGTATGGTTTGATTTTGTTCACAAAAGATGTAGGAAGGCAATGGAACAAAAGCTGCAAGGAAGAAAGTAGAAAGCAGAAAATTGAAAAACAAGAAGAGGTTTCAGGAAAAATCAATAAAGTGCATGTCCTGCCTTTTTTCAACAGTGGCTGAGTTGGTGCTTTGCCATCATCTTCGTCATCTGGAAAATGTAAGAAACGCAAACACAAATGAGATGGAGGTAAGTGTGAAAATGTTCAGGTGAATGAACTTATACTGAGCACATGTGGTTATAAAACCAGAAAAAACTAGAATAAATGTGGACTGGCGGCAGAGCTGTTGAAACATACCATTATATTGGGTCATGGAAAAACTATGACTACTTTCCATTGGCAGCACTTTCTACAAAAGGCTTAAGTCTTTCACTCGAAAATATGGGTTTTGAACAATGAAGCCACAGCCAAGAGCCAAGTCAAATTAAACTGCTCTTAGCCAGTAACACGTAGATATGTGTAACAGGCCAATAATACACAGGAATATACTGAGATGATGTTGGATTAAAAGATGATTCAAACTGAAATCCCTCATGAGAAAAGGGATATGTAATAAAGGCTCTGGGAGTGAGGGAAAACTAAGAGGGTTGAATATCAGACATGTATTTGTAATAAAGACTAAACATGGATAAGAGAACCAGCTGAACAAATATATTACATAAAATTTCAAATGTAAATCAAAACAAACAAAACAGAGAAGTTGTAAATGTATTTGTGGTTTTGTTATTTAGACAACTGTAGCGCACTTTGATGTGTATTTATGAAGATGAGCTGGAAGGGCCTTGTTTGAGACCGGAGTTTGTGACAGTTCCCACAGTGAGTGTCTGCTCCCTTATAAACTACACAGACACAGATATGCACAAAGAGACACAGGACGCAGCGTGGCCCACGACATCTGTGCACAAACAAACTGGGCCCAGTGGGATCAGAGAGGTCAAAGGTCACTGAGGCAACTTCCTCTCACAATGCTGTGCTTGTTTGACTGTGCGTTTCTAAATGCCATCTTAAATCTGAGCTTTAGCACCCATAACTTTTCTCATAACAAAGTGATATCGATATCTCTGCCACTGTCAATGTGACAATAAACTCCAACTACATACTGCTGTTAATTATACAGTTTACTAAGCTAAGAAAAAAGTCATAATATGCACTTTCTCTTGTTTAGTTACAATAAAGGTTTATGTGATGGATGACTCAGCATAGAACACCATGTACTGTATGATATAAAATGTAAAACAGCCATAAATGACTTGCCATTACTACAATGAAGGCGATGAATGTGAGGTGTATCGTTTATGACGTTAATAAAGTTATTGCGCATTTCCTATAGTTTTGACTGAGATAAGATTTTTATGGGCATACATGTCCGGCCTTAGTTAAAACCAACAAAGCGAGCGTACACGGTAGTGACTGACCTTTGGGGATGGCTGGACTGTTTTGGAGGCTGGTCGTCTTGGAGGATGGCTTTGACGAATCAGCGTCTGAGTCTTTGCTGGTGTCTATGGACACGATCACATCTTTGGTCCCTGAAGATTTTTCTTGGGAGGAGAGCAGCTCGTCTGGGAGTAGGAAACCAGGAATAGAAGTATAAACAGAATATACATATCACCCAATTATACATAGTGCACTACAATAAGTTTAATTTTTCCAGGTTAAAATAAGTTGAATTAAGAAAATGTTAATTTTACTTCTCATGTGAAATTGTCATAAAATTATCTCCCAATGGAACCAGCTTTTTTGTGCGAACATGGATCTTGTTACATTAAAGATAAGAAAAATAACATTTAAAATAAGAAACTATATGTGTTGTCTACTTGTCAAATCTACTCAAATAAAGTTAAATGTTCTTAATTGTGAGTAAATGAGTAATTTAAACTTGCGTAAATATCACTGTTTGCAGTGCAGTATTCATTACGAAATACACACCAACATCCGACCATGTTCACTTATTATTCACTTCCACTCAGTCATTCGCACTATACCTTGTCCTTGAATATGCGAGACATCCAATCCTTCCTGAAGACGCAAAATTACAGCTCCGTACTGGAAGTCAAAGGCATCGCTATGAAGAGAAAATCCAAAATAAACATTCATTGAACAACATGAAGCAAGAGCGACTGTGACAAGCCAATTTTATCCATAACAATAAATGTTTTGAACAGCTGCATTGGCCAATAGGAAGTAGAGGGTGCATAACTCAGTGCATTAGTGGTGATTTTAATATTGTGGCCTGAGCCATCTTTGACCTTCCGCACTAATACTATAATCCACACACATTATACTCTAATTCTGCCTGAATCGCAGGTAGTGCTCTCACATGACTGATTTAAGGTTCATTGAGGATTTGGACTTGAAATATATCATTGAGGTGTTGCTACAACAATTACTGAATTCCTTATTTGTATTTATTAAGCACAGCATGTGAATGCCCTCAAGGTAACAGGAAAATGGTATTGTGTAATGATTATCATTATGATAGGATTTTTTTAAACATCTTGATTTAATGATGTATGTTTGGATCATGATCTAAGATGATTTTACATGTGTACATGTGTGCATATAAAATCTCATTATATTTCTCATGCAAGAGTCTGACTACTTACTGAATCATACTGATATAAGTCTCCACATTCATCATGTCACCATCTCGCCAGTCATTTTTAAAGCCAAGCACAAGAGTGTTAGGCTTGAGACGACCCAGACCTGCAGCCTTTAAGAGAGGATAAAGGAGAATAAGCAGATGTGACTGGATCTATTGTAGACTAACCGGATGTTTAAAGTGTCCCACCTGCAGCAGATACTGTGCTCCCTGTCTTATGTCCTCAGCAAACACGGACGTGTAGAAGCCTTTTGTCTCGTTCTTGAGCAGCCAGCGCTGATAACGAGCCTGCTCTGTGGCCATATCTTTGAAGTTAGGCCTTCTGTAGCCCTGCACAGAGCAAATACAGAGAATTAAATCACTTTTTAATTTGACTGCATTGTCCATAACAAAGCTTGTGCAAGTGCTAATTTTCAACACCCATGTCTAGTGGGGTTTTTCTACACTACATGATTCAATTTAATATAACAATAAAACATACAAATAATTCAATTATATAAATTGTTTTTGAACAAAATTGTTAATAAATTTGAAAATTCATTTGAGAAAACATACACTCCAAGCATCATTTCTACTGCAAAACTGAAAACAACTAAGCTTTACAATCAAGAGCAGCATATGTAAATACCACATAGATAAAATCTTTGTAAAAAACATGTTTATTTCAGGATGAAGTGGCTGTTGTTTATTGAACCTTATTTAGTTGACTAGTTTAATGCATTCAGAAACACCAGGCAGGATTTGTAAAAAGCCTTTTTACTCTTGTTTACACTGTAGTGAAACAAATCACAGATATAAGCAGTTCAACTGAGGTGAAAGGAGACCAAACTTTTAACTATTATCTTTTCATATAATCTGTAGCAAACCATAACATGATTACTACAGCTCAACTATTTGGAAACATGTTCGGAAGATTGTTACAAGGCTGGAGTATCCGAATTACCCTTTGTATGTAATCAGAGGCAAACAGAAAGATAAACCAATACAAAAGATACTTACTGTACGAATATGACCACAAATCATCAACCCAACATTTTTGGTAAAACTCTGGACGAGATCGAGAAGTGCTGGACGAGAGTTGGGGTACCCAGTCATCACCAAACACTGGGGTCTGCAAATATAACATACACTTAATTAAAGCAAACATCCAAAAGGTATTTTGACCTTCATAGTGACCCTTTGCTGTCACACAGGACAGAGAAAGAGGGAGAAATACAGGAGCAGAGTAGCGAGCATCAAAGGAAATATGTTAAGCACCAGAGGATTTAGCTGAGGGGGTGAGTGGAGACTCAAGTCATTTTAAAGACACTCTTAGTTAATCTCCTGCCAGTGCTGCATTTATGGGAACCAGTCCCATGAGCTTGATCAGCACAAATGTAAGAAATTATCTGTATGCTGAATAGATACAAAGGGAGGAATTAACTAAAGGTAATAATGTGTTTGAAAACGTAAATCAAAGTTATTCCAACCTGATTGTGATGTATGAGTGCAGTTTTTTACCTGAAGTTCTTGACGTGGTCTTCGACTCCGCTCAGATGCATCGTGTGGGTTAGAGCCTGTTGGTAGGTCAGAGCCTGGGTGGATGAGCCCCAGTTCACATCTGGAGCAGCACACATGTGGACAGAAACACAGTGCAGTGAGGAGGGCTGTTTACAGGTCTGTGACCCATGTGGTGTTAGAGCCAGTGTCAAGGTCCTGTGTGTGTGTAGCTGTGTGTCAAACTGAGAGTGTATTCAGGTGTGTATTCAGAGCTGCATCCTTTGCTCATCAAAGCAATGGGACTCCCACATTTTGAATGGAAATAAAAAGTATAGCTGCAGTATATCTTTAAGTATATAAATCATTCAAAACATATATTTTTAATATAGGTTGAAGAGTCCATTGGGAATTGCATGTTGCTTCATAATTACCGGGCTTCTTGTGGCTCACGTAGATGTAAAGACCCAGAACAATGACATTGGTGAGGAGGGCAGCCCACCAGTTGATGACAAACATGACCACGCAGCACAGGACTGCTCCAGCCAGGGATACCCACATGTTGTAGTATTTGAAGCTTGGCCGCCAACCTGCGTTAGCAGAGAAAAGTTAGACATAAAAGCGGAAAACTGTTGCATTTAAACAATTAGAATGTGGCAACAGACATTTGTCATTATTGTAAATGAACAGCAAAACTTAGCAATATTAGCTTGTTTGAAAAAATACCGTTAAATTTGATGAATTCCATTAACATTTTTAGTTTAACTTATATGCTTGATGTTAAAGAATGGAAGTTAGCACTTATCAGCCTGTTAGACTGGAGACCATGTTATATCAGACATTAGAGGCTGCATTGACAGGGTGGGTCCCACAGAAACTAGACTACGATTTTAGTCATGGACACTGTGTGGTTACATGGGACCTATTTCAATCTACAGGACATAAAGGGTACACTCACTGACTGTGTACTGTGCCATTAAGAGATACAGGGAGGAGCTGATCAGCCAAGAAGGGCTAAAGAATAGAATTGGATTGATAGTTAAGAGTTCCAAAGGCATTAAAATCCATTAGCCAGAGGCTATAACTCCTGTTCCTGTAAATGACTTATGTACCATTTATGCCCTTATAATTTTATGACCTGTAGGTATTAGCAACAGACAGAATCTGTACCTGCAGTTCTGCTAGAGCTTTGGTATCAAGAGAAAAAAAGCACAAAACTCAGTGTGACACAAACTCCACAGTTTCATTCCATCATTCAGTCAGTTCAGGAAAGGCCAGTGTATGTTGCACACAATCCAAAACACTTCATACATTTCCCAAAATGAAATGCGTTGACACGTAACGGTATCACTTTTTTGCTTACCTGGTGAGTTGGCTAGTGAAGCATGAAACACCGAAAAATTGATCAAGGCATAGGACGCCAGGAAAAAGTTGGAAATGATTGGGGCAATCACATTCAGTTCAGCTGAAATAAAGAAAATATATATTTTTTAAAAACTGCAAAGTCTCAAACTCCAAAAAAAGGCGTGTAATCAAACATCTTACCAATGAGGATAAAAGCCAAAGCAATGCCAAAGGTTAAGATATAACCACGAAGAGGCTCGTTGTTCTTGCCATAACCTTTGGCGAACATGCCCAAGCCTGGATAGATGTTGTCCTTACACAGTGCCTAAAATGCCAAAAAAAGCATGATAAAATATTTTTAGTAACCTGTATTTATTTTAGCATGTAACAGTGTTAAAAGGAAACTGTCAATGCAAAGATGGGTCTTCCTGATGATATTAACAGAGCTCATTATTAAACTGCATCTTTGAAAGGAAAAACTGGCTTCTCACACCTCATGAGTGGATTATCTTTAGTCACCATACGTCCTTATCATGTCAATAGTTGAAAGCCAATTTTAGTATTTCTGCCAATACTTGATAAACCTAATCTCTATATGGTACTTGATTTTACCCACTAAGTGATCTGCGTATGTATGTACGTACATATGTATACGCACACACACTGGCACACACAAACACACACACACACACACACACACACAAGAGATATTATTTCTTTCAACTCCTGTTTCAGATGTATGCATTTTATTACTTACCTGGAAAACCTTAGGAGCACTGACCAAAGAGGCCAGAGCAGATGAGAGAGTAGCAGAGAAGATCCCAGCAGTGATGATGGGTCCAAAACCAGAGACCAAACTCATAACCTGTTTATAGCAATAAACAACAGTAAAAACAAGAAAGTTTTAAATATTCTCAAACCATGCAGAACAGCCTTGTACCTGGAAATCATGGTGAAGACCATAGCGACAGCCTTCAGCAGAGCTTTTACAGCTGGAGAAGTCAAAGCCAAATTTACAGGCAGCATCGGTGCAGTTTGCCATAAACTGAGAGCTGACAGTGTCATTTATATTTCCACTTGCATCTCTCACAATGCAGGACCCTGGGGTCATCAAAATATACACTGTTGTTATAAATTCATTTGTTCAACAAGGAAATACCAAAACACAACACACCAGTGGAAACTGCAACACCCAAGTAGACAATTCCGGTGATCAAAATGGCAAGAAGTGTTCCTCTGGGAATAGCCAACTGTGGATCCTAAAACCCCAAAAGTATGTTATTAAAATATTGCATCCAAAAGGTAATCCTTGATAAAGTGTGAGATTTGACAGTTTACTTACAGCAAGATCCCCCGAAATGTTTGCTCCAGCCAATATACCAGTGGCTGCTGGAAAGAAAATGGCAAAGACGGAGAAGAAGGTTTCCTCTCTAAAATCTGGGCCCATGTTTTCCCACATTATTGAACCTGAAAGAAAAAAATATCTCAATATAAATCTGCAGATAAAACAATGTTAGTAGTAACAGGTCAGGAAAATAAAGTCTTACCGTCATAGCCAAAGAAGCCATAAGATTCCTTAGCTTTGATAGAAATGAAGGTTCCAATGAAGTAATTTATAATAGCTGTGATGAGAACCACAAGCAGGAAGATCTGGGCCTAAGAAACAATCAGCTGTTTAAGCACTTTAAGCACTTCATTTGGGAGAGACTAACCCTGTTCATGTGACATGAGCACACACCTTGGCCTCCCACTCCATGCCTGCGACTGAAATGCCCAGCAGAAGAATGACTGTGATTGTGCCAATTATTCGAATATCATTGATTTCATCTGTCATGACAGCATCTGCACTCTGTGAAGACAAACCCATATCAGTCTGATCACGGACAAGCGCAGCATATTTCACATATGCTATTTCCACCTAACACTTACAGTAAGTAGTTCTACGACAGTTTCAGCAAAGCCTACCACATACATGGCCACAGCCACAGCATTGGCAAAGGCAAAGATTAGACCTATAGATCCACCAAACTCTGGACCCAAACTTCTTGATATAAGATAGTATGCTCCACCTGAAACGAAACAGTAAAACAGACTAAACAACACTTCCAACATTTGATCAAGATGGCTCAAGGGTTCCCTTGGGTAAAGATGACCATTTCTGATATCCAAGTGAAATGTAAATGCTGAAATTGCACTTATTGTCACTTACTTCATTAAAATTACAACAGTAAGAAAAAAAAAATCACCTCCTCGTACAAATCCATTGGTGGCAATGGCAGATGTGGACAGGCCAGTGATGGTGGTCACAACAGTGGCCATGCAAACAATCACACAGGAGAGAGCTGCAACAAACAACAGATACACATTCATTTAATCAATTATAAATCAAAGGACAAAGTATTTCACAACTTTTCACTTTGGTTTCCTTGGTTTGTGAAAAGTAGCGCTGCAGTCATTAGAGGAGCCTCAGCGGCTGCACTCTGCCACATGTGCCACTTTGTAGTGATATTTCACACCCAAGTGAAGTACTATCAACACAAGCCAGCCTGAGATAGTAAAGCAGTGTGTCACTTCAGACTAAAGGGAGAAACATTGATCTAAAATGAACTTCTCAATGGCACCAACATCACAGTGCCGTGTCCCAGGGAGTAGGCCTGACATAACACATTCTGAAGCACAATATATTGCTATAGAGAAACAAAATAAACAATAATATTTTTTGTGATTTATTTGACCTCCATTAGCTCTTAGCTATTCTTCCTGGAGTCAATGAACTATTGTATCCCACCCATTAAGATAAAATAAAGATAATCCAAGTAAACCATTTTCAAATAGACCACATCTTTAAAAAACATTTACTGCAACAAATAAATGGCAGAATTAACAAATACTTTGTCATAACAGTATGTTGAATACTGTTACGGCAACTTATTTGTCAATTCTGCTATTCTCTACAGGTGAAATATTATCATATTTCAACAAAACTAACAAGACTCTCCCCAATTTTGCAAAGAAAATGTACCCACAATAAATATTCAGTGCCCAAATTTTTCCAGCTATCATTTACTGAACAATAAATAGATTTAGTAATTATTGTGTATTATTGTTGTGTAGTTCAGGAACTACGAAGGAGTTACAATAGAAATGTTTAATAAGCTTCACATATGGGCAGTGAGTGTCTTCATCTGAAAACATTTAAACATGAATACAAATATTACCAAATAATAAATATATGGCGTATGTGGGCAACAAGAAGCATGGTGCTGCGCGACACGTCCCACACAAACGGGGCGTGATGACAGGGACTGTGTGATGGATGAAAGAGGAACAAAGCCTCAATAACAATGAAACTGAATGTTGATGGATCTGATATTCTTTGTGACAAAAGGGAAAAAATCTATTTACATACATTTGTGGCCAATAGCAACTACAGGCAGTGTACAGATGAAATATTTAAACTTCAACAACTCGAAATTAGTAAAGGGTACTTGACGTTTCGGGGTGTAACAATTCAGTTCTACACAACTGTTTTCATAGACACATTTTTTGTGTATTTTTTTAGAATTATTTTAGATATTGTAACATGTCCTGTGGTGTAACTCTTGTCACCCCGCTAGTGTTCAAAGTTTTTTCAAAAAAGTTGGATTTTACAAAAATAAGAAAATTCTAATGATTAGATTTGTTCTGTAAGGTAAACCCACAGGTTCTTCCTAGTGCATAAATTTCAGATGAGCTCATTCTAGTAAATAATGTTCACATGCGTTCCTTTATGCCAGCACCTTTAAGAACAATCTGACACAATCTAAGAAACGTGTTACAGTCACACTGCATGACATTTAAGTGTTTAGTGTGGAAATATAAAGAAATTAAACACAACCTCTCTCTTAAACTATATATTTATGCAAGTCATTTAAAGTCATAATGCCAAAAATGGGCATAAAGTACCTGCAATTAGATCTGTGTACTTACCAATTCCAGCTTGTCCCACAATCCATGACATTCGGATGAACAACATCACACCCCAGATGTTAAGCATACAGCGAACCTAAAATACAAAGATAGTTTAAAGGTTTAGTCTAAACATTTCCCCTCATTTTTCATAACACGTGTTACTATTTTTACATAATGCTGCTGATGCAAATATATATGACAAGTGTATAAAAGCAAAGTAGAAAAAAGATCTGCTTAAACTCAAGTGGAAGAGAAGATTTTTAATATCAAATAAAGTTGGATGAAGGAACCCAGAACCACCAGAAGTTGTGATAGATTCATGTCAGCAGGTGCTGACTCACACCTGAGGCAAATATGGGATTTCTTCATGTGGTTCTACAACCACCAGCGTCTCAGTCTCCTGTAATTCCCACTTACTTTACAAAATCCACAACCCAGTGTAATCAACACGTTTATCTAAAGTAAACAGTGCCACACTTCTCAACTCAACTCTATTCACTCACTACACTGAAAGCACCACATTGAAAAGTTTGCAGAGAACACACAGTATATGTTGTTTTGAAGCCCAGGTCCACTCACCAGGACGCCCTTTATCCAGCCGAA